>WNWK01014529.1:0-51004 GCA_009830355.1 Cherax destructor | reverse complement strand
ACTGGCAAAAGATGCTTTTATATGCAAAAATCGACACTATGGCATACACGAACATGTGAGAACACTAGTAAAGAACACTGACTGAGAGGAATTAACACATGACATATCTTCTCTCAATCGTTCTCGACAATACTGCAACAAATTGCTCACTGTGAAACTATAATTGTCGATGTGACATCATGTGGTGATGTCAGGCGTGACGTCGTGAGGGATGTCGTGGGGTGACATCGCGAGGTGACATCAGGGCAGACGTCGTGAGTAAAATCAGGCAGCATGGTGAAGTCGCGAAGTGACGTCAAGCAGTATGGTCATGTTGGGGTGATATCCTGGAGTGACGTCGGACAGACGTCGCTAGGTGACTGCGCAGACGTCCAGGGTGAAGTCGGGAAGACGTTCAGGGTGACGTCGTGACGTGAGTTTGGGAACACGTCCTGGGTGACGTCGGGCAGCATTGTGGGTAACGTTGCATGGTGACGTTAGGCAACGTCCTGGAGTGACGTCGGGCAGATGTCAAAGGTCACGTCGCAAGGTAACGTAGGGCAGACGTCCTGGGTTACGTCGGGGGGTGACGTCAGCCAACGACGTCAGGCAGCAGACAACAACATGTGGCTTTCGACATCAGGCTTCTTAATCCACGTGGCTTGCTCCATGTGGCCTTGTCCACACGTGACTTCGTGATCCACGTGACTTCAAGTGACCTCAGGCACTTGGCTACACAACTCTGGCGAGAATTCACACTGAATTCGGAGAGAAACAGCAAAGAGGGAGAGAGTAAAGTTGAATGGTGGTGGTGGTAGTGAGACGAGTGTGTGAGGCGTGTAGTGAGGTAGGATCCGACCGCTTCCTCCTTCCCTACCCACAAACACGTGGAGAAACAACCACACTGGACGCAGAACACTACACAAACTCACCTCTGACTTGCTGAAATAGTCGTGCTGAACTGAACAGCAGCAGTAACATACAGGTGATGATGAACACGTGACTGAAGAACAGCGTGGGACGCTGTGAAGACTCAGGTTACACCACAAAGGTTCTGTATACCTGGAGAATACCTGAAGAGAGTTCCAGGGGTCAACGCCCCTGCTGCCCGGTCTGTGACCAGGCCGGGCCTCGATCCTGCTGAACCTATGTCTGAATAATGAAATTTGCAGACACGACTTCAGGACAACTCGTAGAGAGACGGATGCTTCTTGTATGGGGCGATGAAGTGGATATGTATCCACTTCCTTCCTGCTTCTTCCTTCCTGTCTCAGCGCAAACTCAACTTGCTGCAACCACCGCTTCCAAGGCAACGTGTAGTTTTATTGCGGGGTTCGTGGTACACAGGCAGTGTGTTTAAGTGCCATGGGGCAACCCAGAGGGCCATGCCTGCGAGGGAGAGAGAAGTGGAGTAGTTGACTCTAGGATGCCTGGTCGCCAAGTGAGGTGAGGTAGGTCTGGGTATGCCTACATAGAGGCCTGCCCTTTGGTGGAAACTTTGGAAACTACCCATGTAGGCGCACTGTCTACACTTCAGCCCAAGGACAAAATTTATGACAAGGATCATTTCAATGTCGACCCAGCATTTTTGACTCAGCTTCTAATTGTTACAGCAAACAATGCCGATATTAACCTTTACAAAAGATTGCGATACGATCTTTGTGCTGATCCACCTTTTTTTGGCTCCTCGTTAGTTTTTCAAAAGGCTTAGAAGTCTCAACTTCTGCATTGTACTAAGTTAATACGGCTAGGCAAATGACACCAAGCAAGAAGATACACAAAGGTGAAAAATGAAAGTACATACATACAGGCATCAGACGAGCCAAATAAATACATATTTGCCGGCTTAACAGTGAATGGGCACGGCCAAGCCACCGATGTTTTCGATTGTTATAGTGTGAGTACTCCATGAACGAAACATTGTATAGAACAGTTGCAATGTACAGAAGATTGTGGACAGTGACAGGAATCTGGATGAGTAAACATTTTGATGGATCACAACGGAATTAGTTAGAAGACTCTGACATTGAATGAGAATGTTAATTTTGCTCATAGCTTCCTCATTTTTTCAATACTTTGTTGAACAATCTGTAGCAACAACAAAAAGTGTGATCCATGTAATTAGCAAAATTAAATTAGTAAATTTTTACTTTCAATGTACTACTTGCTTTTCTTATTATTCCTTTCATTGAATATTTTAAAATAATTGGTAAAACGTTAAGACACCAAAATAATTATTGACTACAAAAATTATCATAGATACACGTGTAACACTTCCACGTCGGAGTGTGTAATGGACCAAAGTGTGTTACGTTAACTTTAACAATATTGTCTTTGTACATAATAAGGACGCCCGCATCCTTCGGGTGTTGAAGGCACTACAGAAATGACAGATCTGTCCAGGCTGGGACCAGGCGAGATATGAGTCGTCTTGCTCTGTTGTCTATTCTGTCAAGAAGTCGCATATGAGACGGGTTCAGGCAATCCAAAAAAGTGAAGGCACAAATGAGTGAGCTCACTTGTGCCTCGTACAGAATTTTGCAACATCTACTGTCGAGCAGATGCAAAAAACATCTATTTGCTGTAAGCTTTCTGAGCTCATTTTTTGCAAGACTTACAAAGTGGTTCCTCGTAGTCAGTTTCGAGTCAAATTTCAACTTCATCCCCGGGTACCAACATTTCTCCATTCATTCATACCACTGCTCCAGCATTACCATCATGGTGTCTTGAGACCATCATCATTTACGTTTTCTCAGGAGTAAAATAGACCTACCTTCGTTTTCCCAAGGCTGATATAGCTGTAAGCTGGTGATTGATGTAACTTAAGTAAATGTCAGGGTACAGTCGTCAGAATATGCATGGGATTCTCGGATGAGACGAAGGTCATTGAAGTAGACATTCCATAACAATGGCCAACACTCACTTCCCTGGGCAACATTTGCACAAACAGTGTCTTTTTGACTCTGTCCCGTTGATAAAGAACTACGCCTATATTTCCTTGGAGGTAATCACTAAGGAGGCATAGAACAGAGCCGGCAACTCCAAGTGCTTGGAGTTTTGCCTTGAATAGTGTCATTCTAGGTCGAAAACACAAGCAATGTCCACTGCTACTACACAGTTAATTTTGGATTCATCCAGTGACTGGTGCTATTTACTGGAGAGGTTTAGCAAAAGATCAACAGCAGAGTTACACTTTCTAAAGCCATATTGACGGTCACAAAGAAGCTAATGGTAGTCAAAAAACGTTGTCATCTGTACGTTTATTCAGATATACACAAATACAGTTGCATAGTTTATCATACATAGCAGTATATGTGTAGAGAACCTAGGATAACCCAAAAAAGTCAAAGTGACTTATTTCCATTGGGGTCCTTTACTGTGAGATTATTGTCCCCCAAATCTTGCCAGTGATTGAAATGGGTGTCACTGGTGTGCATTTGCTGATTTAAGCTCTGCTCTTCTTTTTGTGAACAGCGAAGGTCATTGGCACTGTGCTATGCAGTGCGAGCGAGTTAGAGGTGACGCCAGCTGAAGTGCACATCCACTTAGGAATCTTGGGCTCACTTTATAATGGCTGAACACCAATTCTTGGTCCAGCGATTTAAGGATAAAATACACTTCATCCTGCCTAACTGTCATCACTGACAACTTTGAAAGAGTTTTTGAGGCTAGCAAAGGAGGTTCCCTTGCCTGATCAGTAACTTGCATCTCTCCCCTCCCGCCGTCTCTCTCACTTTCACTCATTCATTTCTTTTACACATGCTTTTACGAGGTTAAATTTAGGTTTCCTAACTTTTTTTTTAAAGATAAGAGCTGTAAACCACAGCACTTAATTAATTTAAAAGCCTTTGTTTGTCAAGAGTTATACAGATAGGGAACAGGATGAAGATGGA
This sequence comes from Cherax destructor, assembly GCA_009830355.1. Lineage (NCBI taxonomy): Eukaryota > Metazoa > Arthropoda > Malacostraca > Decapoda > Parastacidae > Cherax > Cherax destructor. The sequence goes on along the minus strand of WNWK01014529.1, from coordinate 47,132 downwards.
GCTATCTGTGGGCCAAAGATTTCATTTGATCAACTGACTATTTTGTTGATGTCATTATGTTTTACGAACATGTTCCTGACTCGAGTCATCCTAAGAATAAATGTTTTCTGATGAAGTGATGTAAAGGAGAAGGGTACACCAGAGTGTAGTTGCTGTTTGCTGCCCGTCTTGTTGTGTAGAAGCTCACTTCTCGCTGTCCTCAGAGTGGAATCAAGTGTGGTAATTTGACAATATTGGCGTTTATATCACAGTAAAACCACCACATCCCTCCGATGTTGAAGGTTCTAGTGATCTCTCCAAGCCGGGTGATGAGTAGATGAGAGATGAGTAGTCTCGCTGTATCTCTACTTTGTAAAGGAGTCACATATGAGACGGGGGGAAGGCAATCCAAGAAAGTGGAGCATACTCAAGGTGTGAACGTACTTGTGCCTCGTACGGAATCTTGCAGCCTCTACTATAAAGCACTGTAAGACCACCTTTGGTGGTCTTACATTTGCCAAAAGGCTTGCCCGTGCAGGTTCCTGTTGAACATGTCATGCTTCTTATACCTTCTCCAAGCATTGTACTTAGCAGTAGCAGCCTCTCGAGAGCGAAAGCCAAACTAAGGCTGATCTGAAGGTTTTGTCACATACTACCGGCTGTGAGGCATGTGCCTTTGTTGGAGATTAAGAATGTATTCAAAGAAGGCATTTACTTGGCTGTCAACATCACCCTGGAGAAGAGTATTGCAATCTGAGGTGGCGAGCTCAGAGCAAAGGGACGGCCAGTTTCCTCTTTCCCACATCCAGGTTGTGCATGTAGATTCTTTATTTTATTCTGTTGGAATCTTCAGTGTCATAAAATCAACCTTGTGGTCAGATGATCCAACATAGCAAAGTAGTTGGCAAGTAACTATGCCTTCAGATAGATCCCTCTCTACTGAGTTGAGGGAGGAGCCAGAAGGAAGTAGGGAAGCCAAAGAAGATTCACAAGTAAAACACTGCAAGAAAGTCATCAAAATCTATCTGTATGAGATGTTGGTAGACACCAAAAATTAAATTTTTTTGATATTTATATTAAAGCAGAAGGGTATCCACATTTTCCATCAGGAAGGTGAAGGAAAATGCATGATGCCACTGATGTGTGTACACTGTGTATGCCACTACAGATGTACTAGTGTTTATGCATACCTTGCAGAATATCACTTACTGGTGACTATTGTATAAGATTTTTTTTTAATAACTATATTAATACTATAGTGTAATTCAATACAAAAACTAGTTAAACTATAAATTAAAAGGCTATTAAAGTATCATGTAGGCTAGCCGTTGCTGGTTACGAAAGAGCCTCCTTAACAGTTCAAGTTTCAGGGCCCCAGAAATGTAGATCGCCACTGGCTGGTTGGGTGACGTGTGTGTTCACCAGGTCTGAGATCCTGCTGGTTTCGTCTAAGAAATTTCTAAAGAATTAATGATCCTGTCTGTCAAGTTCATAGTTTTGCGACAGTTGTGTTTCTTGATATCCCCTTTTATAGTAATAATTGCACCTGGTAGTGTGGCCGCCCTCCGGTGAAAGAGGCAGCATTGCCCAAATGCCTGGGAAAGTGGACTCCTATTTTCTGCTCCTTTTGTATTTTGCTGCTGATTCAGAAACTGATTTTTCTGTAGGTTCTGCTGCTAATGAGCCCGATGATTATGTACTTGATGGGTATTTTCCTGAAACTGTGTTGGTGCAAGGTGAAACGGCCGAGGGTGTCTACCTCCTGCTCTTCTATGTTCTCTTCCACGGCTTCTACGCTTTCGTCCATCTCTACGAGACATGTCACTGCTATATGTGCTTTGGCTCACCAATTGTTCAGTAGCAATGTTGGTTACCTGATTATTAGCTGCACCAGTCACTGGGAGAGAAAAACCTGTCCCACTATCGGCAAATGGAACGCTGCTGCCAGGAATATCAGCAGGATTTTCAGAAGTGATGTCAGGTGTACTGTCAGGTGTAGGAGAGCTAACAGATCCAAGACGTGTTTCGTTGCTTGGTAAGGGAACCCTTTACAGTGGCTAAAGTTGTATTATAATTTTCAGATGCAGCGTCTTGAGCTTTATCTGCCTGTGAAGCTCTTGAGCTCTCAACCAGAGACCTGCTTGATCCAACTTTCTCGGCCCTTTAAAAATTAAATGGATAGTTAAAACCTCTCACGAATAAACACAGCATTACACTCTTGATGAATCAGACACGTGTGCAACACTTGGGTATCTTTAATGAGGGAACGTTTCGTCACACAGTGGCTTCATCAGTCCTAAACAAAGAAGAATGGTGAAGATCAGAAGGAGTTTGAGGTAATCAGTCCCTCAGCCTGGAGTAGATGTAATCAATCCATCAGTCGAGATTGATGGACTGATTACGTCAACTTGTCGGTTCTCTGAACCATTTATCTGCATTAGACTTGTCCTGTTCTAAGTCAATTTTATTGTCATCTCAAAGAACAAAAAGGTACAATACCGTGACTGAAACAATACACATATAACCAGCATATAGGCGGGAGAAGCTTACCACGACGTTTCGGTTCGACATGGACCATTTACAAAGTGTGACTTTGTAAGTGGTCCAAGACAGACCGAAACGTCGTCGTAAGTTTCTCTCTTCTAGGTGTGGGTTGTGTATTGTTGCTATTTTAGTTCAAGGTTTTTCCCAGCTTGACCGTAATAAACTTTATTAAACTATATTAAAAGAAATCTTGTAGACAGAGCCATCAGCATTTTTGGGGAATCTTTAATGAGACGTTTTTCTTACTGAATCAAGATTTTTAAATACAACTTTGATTTTAAAATTCCTAAGTAGAGAAGGTAAATCAAGAAGGTTTTGGTGGTAAGGAAGAACCAACATATTATTGGTTCAATATGATTGTTTGTCCATCTTTGAATTGTAAAATAAGTTTCTAGTAATTTTAAAAGAGTAATCAATCAGGTATTGGATATTTTAGAACATTATATGTATCATAAATCTTGATATTTCTTCATCTATGAACCTTGAACTGCAAATACTCAAATCTGTCAAAAACATAGATGATAATTCAAAACGTTTCACTCTGTCATGATGTTAAGAATAATACTGCACATAAGAACACTTATTTGTTGTTGTTTTTTCATATTCTTTATTAAAAATCATGGTTCCCTCTAATAATTAAGACATCTAGAAAAGATAGAGTTATTGTGTTCAAAATCAACTGTAAAATGTATGGAACGAGCTAAACTATTTAATTCAACAAAGGAAATTGTTTATTTCCATATTCTTAGGTATTAGACACAAAACATCATCAGCATATCTGCTCAAATTAGCTCTATTGGAAAGGTTTTTGTTAAAAAGTCTTGTTTCAAAATATTTCATGTACAGATTAAAAAAGACAGACGAAAGAGAATTTAACATTGCCAAGCCAAATTAAACACAAACTTTGCCTCAACAATGCAACGTTTAATAACTCAATGATTGTAGGTACTGGCAATGGTAAATCGCAATTAGCAAGTTCAACAGATAGGAATCTTAATAAATCATCAACTGGAACTTTTGTAAACAAAGAAGTGACATCAAAACTAGCCATATTTTAATTATTTAAATCAGTAATGGTCTTTAATTTATCAACTAAATACATATGTTCATATTAAATTGGGCTCAACATATTTACTAGCCATTTGCCCATATGAATAATTTATAGGAAACTGAACCTATAGAGCTAATAATAGGTCTGACTGGATTACAAGGTTTGTATATTTATATTAATCCATACATATACGGTAAAGATTCATTGCCTTTAAGTAGTTGTTTTATTGTATTGTTAAAGTTAAAATTAACTATTATTCTTTTTTTTTTCTTTTTATTTAGAGCACTTCGACCTACACGGTCAAATATATATATATATATATATATATATATATATATATATATATATATATATACTATAATTTGCCATGTATTTGACAAGACAGAGGCAAGTCAAGGAAGGTTCGCAAGAAAATGCAGCATTCAGGTGAAAAGGAGACGCGAAGGGAAGTCAAAGGTCCGGTCAAGTCGTGAGTGTTCTGAAGAATAGAACATATTCCAATGCAGTCAGAAAGGCAGGCATTTTCTGAAGCAAAATAAAATACTAAAACTTTTGTTAGAAAACTTGTATACAAAGAGTGATTCGAAATGAAAGCGGATTTGAAGGGTTGAAGAAGGGTTGGTAGTTTTAGCAGAAGATCAGTTGATGGATAGCTGTGATCTCTGACATGATTGAAAAGACAAAGACTGGCAAGACAACCACGTCTTTCACTAGAGTATTGTAGAGGACAAAAGAAGCAGGAAATGCAGTAGACACCGGACGAATCGGCGACAGGAGAAGGTGTAGTATGAATCGCGTTACTTGGAAGAATATTAGCTTGACAAAAAGCGTGTTTGATAGAAAACATCAAGTGTGAAGAGTTTGAAGATTGAAAATGTCGGGAAAGCAAAGGACAAGAGATTTTACAGAAGTAAATTTGAAACAGAAACAAACTCGGTTGAGCATAAGAGTAGGGAAAGTTTCTGATCAAAACGTCGCCTATAAGAGTCCACTCATAATTGCTTACTTTTGATGAAGTTCGTTAATATTGTGATGCGTATCAGTATGTGCTTGTCTATCACCAAAATAAGACCATCTTCCTGAACTTTTGCTTAGCTGCAGTTGCAACAGCGATTTACTAATTAAAAAAAAATCATGTTTTTTAGGTATGTCAGACATGATTAAATAAGCTTATTTTAGCGTTAACTAATTGAAACTTAAACATTATTACAAAATATCGTCTATCCGAAAAGAAAAAAAAACTCCTACAATACATTGTAGTTGCTTAAAATGTTGGAAAATCCCAGGAAGTTTCACGATGAAATTCTACAGGAAAAACTAATTTGAGCCTACATGGAAAGCATTGGCAGCCTGTGTAACGAGGACAAAACTCCAAGGTTGGCGTAAAAAGGAGATGCAATTGGAGAGAGCTCTTATCGTGCAGAAAATATACGTGGATAGAAACATTTAGCTTTTCACTCACACTCGAAAGATAATTGAAAAGATGCAAGAGAGAAGAATGAGACAGTGAGCGTAATAAAGAGAAACAAATATAATATATGGAAAAAGAATGGGAAATAAGTAATAACAAACGTTTCAAAGTAAATTAGGAGAAGCTGTAGAAAAATCACTAAATTTTGTCTCATTCTAAGCTGTTGCTCCCGCCTAGAGAGATGAAACTTATTATAGCAGAAATCGCTCTGTCTAGCTCCGGACAATCTGCAGGCGTAATACCAGTAAAGATAAAGAGAATAGTGTCGTGAAATAGAGCCATAGTAATCCTTAATAAAAAGAGATGGAAGAGAGCAGCTCCAGCTAAAACACAGTCTGGATCACTTCTACATCATTTCCAGGCGGCAGCAGAGAAGAACCGCACCTGCACACTGTGACCGTCACCTGGTACACACTGCAACCCGCACCTGCACACTGTGACCGTCACCTGGTACACACTGCAACCCGCACCTGCACACTGTGACCGTCACCTGGTACACACTGCAACCCGCACCTGCACACTGTGAAGGTCACCTGGTACACACTGCAACCCGCACCTACCTGCACACTGTGACCGTCACCTGGTACACACTGCAACCCGCACCTGCACACTGTGACCATCGCCTGGTACACACTGCAACCCGCACGTACCTGCACACTGTGACCGGCACCTGGTACACACTGCAACCCGCACCTGGACACTGTGACCGTCACCTGGTACACACTGCAACCCGCACCTGCACACTGTGACCGTCACCTGGTACACACTGCAACCCGCACCTGCACACTGTGAAGGTCACCTGGTACACACTGCAACCCGCACCTACCTGCACACTGTGACCGTCACCTGGTACACACTGCAACCCGCACCTGCACACTGTGACCATCGCCTGGTACACACTGCAACCCGCACGTACCTGCACACTGTGACCGGCACCTGGTACACACTGCAACCCGCACCTGGACACTGTGACCGTCACCTGGTACACACTGCAACCCGCACCTGTTACACGCAGGGACTCATAGATGCAACACACCTGAAACTCTCTGGTACGAAAACTTGTTAAGCAGGTGAAACCACATCTGCAACTCAGTGGGAGCCACACCTGGTATACAATTACTGCTTTACGCTAGGAAACACAACTGATACTCACATCCTCTAAACACCGAGAACAGCACTTATTACACACCTGCTGTAGGTGGAACTTTCTTTGCTACACACTCAAACATAACCAGCTACTCATTAATGGTATTCACACCTGCTACACATAGGGAAGCACAACTGATATACACTTGTGGTAACCACAGCTGTTTCTTATTAGTGAGAACCATACATGTATATGCTACACAATAGTCAGAACCACACCTACATGCACTAGTGTAAGCACACTAGTTTTATCGATTATACTCATTGTACACCCACCACAACAACAACAACCGGAAACCAGAGAACTACAGACCTATCTCCCTACTCGAAGTCACGGGCAAAGTCTTCGAAAAAATCATCTCCAACAGACTGAACTACTACATAGAATTCAACCACCTCTTCATCGAAAAGCAGTTTGGCTTCAGGTCCCACCGCGGTACACAACATAAGAACATAAGAACATAAGAAAGGAGGAACACTGCAGCAGGCCTGTTGGCCCATACTAGGCAGGTCCTTCACAATCCGTCCCACTAACAGAATATTTGCTCAACCCAATCTTCAATGCTACCCAAGAAATAAGCTTTGACAATTCTACCCACTCATGCGCGAGTCCCACTCAAATCCAACCCCTCTCACTCATGAATTTATCCAACCTAAATTTGAAACTACCCAAGGTCCTAGCTTCAATAACCCTACTAGGCAGACTGTTCCACTCATCAACTACCCTATTTCCAAACCAATACTTTCCTATATCCTTTCTAAATCTAAACTTATCTAACTTGAATCCATTATTGCGGGTTTCTCTTGGAGAGATATCCTCAAGACCTTATTTATATCCCCTTTGTTAATACCCATTTTCCACTTGTATACCTCGATCATGTCTCCCTCATTCTACGTCTTACAAGTGAATGTAATTTTAGGGTCTTCAATCTTTCTTCGTAAGGAAGATTTCTAATGCTATGTATTAATTTAGTCATTCTACGCTGAATGTTTTCTAACGAATTTATGTCCATTCTGTAATATGGAGACCAGAACTGAGCTGCGTAATCTAGGTGAGGCCTTACTAATGATGTATAAAGCTGTAATATAACCTCTGGACTTCTGTTGCTAACACTTCTTGATATAAATCCCAGTAATCTATTTGCCTTATTACGTACGCTTAGGCATTGCTGTCTTGGTTTAAGGTTGCTGCTTACCATCACCCCCAAGTCCTTCTCGCAATCTGTATGGCTAAGTTCTACGTTATTTAACTTATAAGTGCTTGGGTTATGGACACTCCCGAGCTTCAGAACCTTGCATTTATCTACATTGAACTGCATCTGCCACTTTTCTGACCACGAATTAAGTTTGTCTAAATCTTCCTGAAGTTCTATGACATCTATGTTTGAATCAATTATCCTACCTATCTTCGTGTCGTCGGCGAATTTGCTCATATCACTAGTAATTCCCTCATCAAGGTCATTGATATATATTATAAATAACAATGGGCCTAAGACTGATCCCTGTGGAACACCACTTGTTACAAGTCCCCATTCGGATTTAACCCCATTTATGCACACTCTCTGCTTCCTATTGGTGAGCCATGACTCGATCCATGACAGCACTTTTCCCCCAATGCCATGAGCTGCCACTTTCTTTAACAGTCTCTGGTGCGGTACTCTATCAAAAGCCTTACTAAAGTCTAAATAAACAATATCGAATTCTTTATCGTGATCAACAGCCTCAAAAGCTTTACTGAAGAAGGTTAATAAATTAGATAGGCAGGAACGGCCCTCGTGAATCCATGCTGGGTATCATTAATCAAATTATGGTTATCTAGATGGCTTCTAATAATATCAGCTATAATTGACTCTAGTAATTTGCCTACAATTGAGGTCAGGCTTATTGGGCGGTAGTTAGACGGTAGTGACTTGTCCCCTGCTTTAAAAATAGGAATTACATTAGCCATCTTCCACATATCAGACACTACACCTGTTTGAAGAGATAAATTAAAAATGTTAGATATTGGTTCACAGAGTTCCATTTTGCATTCCTTAAGAACCCTTGCAAAAAGCTCATCAGGACCCGGCGATTTATTTTGTTTCAGTCGGTCCAGCTGTTTCATAATCATTTCGCTAGTGACTGTGATATTACATAATTTATCTTCTTCTGGGCCTCTGTAAAAATTAATTACTGGGATATTATTAATGTCTTCCTGTGTGAAAACCGAGAGAAAATAATTATTAAAAATAGAGCACATATCATTCTCCTTGTCAGTAAGATGCCCAAAGTTATTTTTAAGGGGACCTATCTTATCCCTAACTTTTGTTCTATAAACCATACATGCTATAAATATATAAATTTGACACATATGCAACACTTGGGTATCTCTATTGAGGAAACGTTTCGCCACACAGTGGCTTCATCAGTCCAATACAAAGCAGAAAGGTGTAATGAGAGGAGGAGTTTGAGGTAATCAGTCCCTCGGCGTGGAGTCGATGTGTTCAGTCCATCAATCTTGTATAAAGTACAGCACATAGGCATAGAAGCGGCTTATATACTGTAGTCAGGTGAGGCGAAGCAGGAGGAGGCGGGGTCATAGTGGTACCATCCACTAGTCGAAGTAGGTCTTCGTCCAACGGTTGGACAAGTGTTGAAGAATTCGTTTGTCAAGATCCCAAGATGTTGCTGTGTCAGACAGGGTGTAGATGAATGGTTCAAAGAACCGACAAGTTATAAATTAGACACATATGCAACACTTGGGTATCTTTATTGAGGAAACGTTTCGCCACACAGTGGCTTCATCAGTCCAATACAAAGCAGAACCTTGCACGCTTGCTGGAGGTCCAAGCCCCTCGCACACAAAACCTCCTTTACCCCCTCCCTCCAACCTTTCCTAGGCCGATTCCTATCCCGCCTTCCTCCACTATAGATTTATTCACTTTTAAAGTCATTCTCTTTCGTTCCATCCTCTCTACATGTCCAAACCATCCCAATAACCCCTCCTCAGCCCTCTGGATAATAGTTTTGGTAATCCCACACCTCCTCCTAATTTCCAAACTACGAATTCTCTGCATTATATACACACCACACATCGCCCTCAGACATGACATCTCCTCTGCCTCCAGCCTTCTCCTTGTTTCAACATTCACAACCCATGTCTCACACCCATACAAAACGTTGGTATAACTATACTTTCATACATTCCCCATTTTGCTTTCAAAAAGTTCTTTGTCTCCACAAACTCCTCAGTGCACCACTCACCTTTTTTCCTTCGTCAATTCTATGATTCACCTCATCTTCCATAAACTCATCCGCTGACACCTCCACTCCCAAATATATGAATACATTCACCTCCTCCATACTCTCCCTCCAATCTGATATCCAATCTTCCAATACCTAATTTTTTTTATCCTCACCACGTTACTCTTTCCTATATTCACTTTTAATTTCCTCCCTTTACATACCCTACCAAACTCATCAACCAACCTCTGTAACTTCTCTTCAGAATCTCCCAAAAGCACAGTGTCATCAGCAAAGAGCAACTGTGACAACTCCCACTTTGTGTTAGATTCTTTATCTTTTAACCCCACACCTCTTGCCAGCACCCGAGCATTCACTTCTCTTACAACTCCATCTATAAATATGTTGAACAACAATGGTGACATCACACATCCCTGTCAATGCAATGATCGTCATCCCCCGTCCCCAAAGGACGTCCTCCACACCCCCCTGTACCCTAATCGCATGAAAAGCCTCATTTTGTAAATCCCGCAACTGACCCTGTATGTCCGCAATTTCACCCACAGGGTACCTCCCTCCCTTTTTATAGCATTCCCGTAACTGATATTCCAAATAACCCTGCTTACCGTACCTCAACCTCGCCTCCTCCCTTCCCAGCCTACCGTAAAAATTCCTAATAGCAACCTTCGCCCTATCTGTCCACCACTGAACGATATTTTCATTTCCCCGTCCTCGCCCCCGCAACCTAGCCCACCAATCCGCAAAAACCTCCCTATGATCCAGTCCCTACAGCAAACCAATATTTAATTTCCAATAGCCATGAAATTTGCGGACCGCCCCTACCCAGCCCAAATTAGCTAATACACCCCTATGATCAGAGAAACCCATTTCCACGCAGGTGACACTGCCGACCTGAATCGCTGACGACACACATACCCGATCAAGCCTCGCTGCATATCCTCTTCGTATATAAGTATGCTCCACGTACCACCCACCGCCCCTGACAACATCCTCCACCCCCACCGCTCCCAACACATCCCTCAAAACCCCCAAAGTACACCCTGCCCCCCGAGGCTCAACGTCCCTTCCCCTGATCACACAATTCCAATCACCTGCAATTATGGTCACCAAGGGGAGACCACGCAAAGCATAAACTAAATCCCTCCTAACAAAATCCTCCTTCACATGACGGTCATTACTCGCCGGCATATACACCCCAATGAAGCACACCTGAACGTCACCCCACGTCCCGTCCACCCTAACTATCCGTCCACCCCCCCCCCCATGCCTTCAAAGTGAAGTCTCACGTATCCCTACCGTCACCCCTCCCTTTAAATGCTCTGAGCTCCCAGTATACAAAGTATACCCATTCAAAACAAGATCTCATCCACACCGGAAATTATGTTCTTGAAGAATACAAACATCAACATTCATACGTCTCAAAGTCACTTCTACCCATCTCCTTTTGACCTCCGCCCGGAGGCCATTCACGTTCATATTTAAACACTTCAATTCTGTAGTGGGGGCTTCCCTTTCTGCTTTGCTATTCCCGACCCGCCTAGCTTAACCGTACCATTATTACCCCTACTCATCCACCCAACTTTCGCCCCCCGGTCCCCAAGACTCTTCCTTGACACCCTTCACTGCCTCCACCCAGGCCTTTTTGCAAATCCGCTGGCCGGGAGTGATGACATCATCTTCCTCCGTACCACTAGGCCTCTTACAGGACTCGCCCATAATCTCCATATCCCCTTCCTGAGATGCATGATGCACCTCAACTTTCGCCACCACCTCCGATGGTGGATCGAACACAGGAGACACCCCAACAATTCCACCTACCAAACCCTCTACCTCAGGGCTCAAACCAACATCCGAAGGCATCATATCCCCCTGTAAAGGGATGTCCAACAACCTATATAAATCCTCCAGACTGGGGACCTGCAATTCATCCATCACATCCACCACCGCAGCTTTCACCACCATGACACCTGGGGACGTGCCCTTATCCTCTTTCCGCGAGGCCTTTGGCAACGTAGAGACCTCCAATTCAGCTGGCTCAACAGAATCGCTCCAACTCCCCGACACCACATCCGTATGAGACACCACCTCTGCCACAGGCATCTCCATATCCACCGCCACCACTGATCCAGGCACCTCTTCACGACGAGGTTCCTCACGATGAGAAGGACGTTGTCCCCGACGCTGGTCACACGCAGCCGCCACATGTCCCGGGGCCCCACATAGTCTACACGTCCTCTGCTGCCCAGGGTACGTCACAAATTTGCGTCCGAAAATCTTTCATGATAACATACGATGGTATTTGCCATCTGAGGGTCATCTTGAGGGAATAAGAACCTGTCCGGCATGCCGGCATATATACCCTGGGCCCACCGGCCCATATTGGCTGCATGTATGGTTCCAAACTGGCCAAAAACCCTCCTGATGTCCACCTCGGTCGCCTCAGAAGGAATGTTTCATAAGCGTATCCACAAATAGCGTGTCGAAACATCACAATGTCGAACCTCCAAGCCTGCAATGACCACAAGACACTTATCTTGATACTTGTCAACAACATTCTCGTATGCCCCGGTGGTCATGAATTTAACGAAGATCCTCGCAGCTCCGTTTAAGGAAATCCCGTATATATCTGCAGTAGAAATCCCATAAACATCTCGTAGAATCAAGGGCAGGAGAACCTCCGCATTGCTGGGATATATAGCTCCTTTAAACAAGTCTACACAGACCGTGTTCACTCTGCGCCGGTAGAGGTCTGCCATTGTGGTGAAAACAAAGTTTCCACGTTTCACCGCTAGGGAACACACAGCTCACCCATTCACCACCAAGGTTGGGGAGCGACTCCTATTTATATAATTATCTCTGTTTAAATAATAATTTACTATATTGATGAACACTAGCCAATGATATAGTTTGAAATAATCTCATATTTTAAATAGGTTGCTTCGCAAATTCTAAATTTCCTTTAATGGAAATAGGTTTGATTTGAATTTATTTACTACCAAACAGATATAATTAAAAAACATACCACATACTAATGGTTAATTTAACTGCATATGCAGAAGTGATGCCCTTCCTCCCCTGGTCTCATTTGTCCCCCTCTTCTCTGATGCAAGTTGCGAGCCTAGGCTTAGTTTGACTAGGTGTAGGCGTCTGGATTTCTTTTGTACGGATAACCATATATACACGCATACATACGCACACGCATTCGTGCGCACTAATATGTATTCACTCATATGCACTCAGGCAGTAACTTACCCAGGTAGAGTGGTGGCGTCAGGATTATTTGTGTTAACTGAGCGCTAACCGTAGTTTATCGCACTAGTATACATACTCTTAAATACCTACGCACACAAATACATATGCACTTAATACATGAACATACACGCATATATATGTACAAGCATACATATGCACACGTATACATAAGCACATATGTATATATATGCTCATTTATATGCATATGGGCACATACATTTGGACACAAACTCCCATAAACACATGCAAACATATCAGCATGCGCACATGTGTAAATAAGCACACATATACATACATAAACAGGCATAGGGACAGGCATAGGGGCATTGACGAGAATGTTAGAACAAAATGAAAAATTATTTATTTAGCTGCATTAAACAAATTGTTCCGTATTCAATATATTACATTTGCTTTCCTTGGATGCTGGGGTTAGAGAATACTGAGATTCCTTTGTTGGATCACTGAGGTCCTGGGGGCTGAGGTTATATGATACAGGGATACATTTCTTAAATCATTGACGTGCAGGAAATGGGTTTAAGGAATAGGGTGTTATATTTATTGGATTATGGAATAGGGGACTGGAGTTACAAGACACGTTCATACCTTTCTCGGATTGTTGAGATAATTGATGCAGGTACTGTGGAGGACGGGGATACCTCTTTCTTGGATAACTTATCCTGGACCTGCTCCTGTTCACGTACGGTAAAAAGGTACCTGGGTTTTAGTCAACCGTTGTGGGTCGCATCCTGGGATGTGGTCAAATAACTAGTCTGAGAAGCTCATATGTCTCAAATAACCTAATGTATTACTCCGATGTGATACATCGCTTCTAGTAGATAACTGAGGTTCGGCGGGTTAGTGTATTAGTGAACTGGTGATAGCAGTCTCGTAGCGACCGGGTCACGTTTAGTTATAAGAACCGATATTTTACAGAAGCTTGACAGAAGAAAACTAATGTTTTAAGTCAAAAAATATTTTTCCATCAGTTTTATTCTGGTCGTTATGTTAAAAATATTCTTTATACTGTTTCTAATGTCAAGTTAGTGACTTGCTTTGCATGGCTTTAAACTTGAAATAATAAGAATTTTACATTAATGATCAGTCCTGTATTAGTTTTTTTTGGAATCTAGATGTGACATAAGTATATACATTCATTACTGTATAACTCACTGTAAATACACGGAGAAATTTTTATATTTTAGTGAATAGGCACTGAAAACTGTGTATCTTGATGTATATGCACTAACAGTTATAAGTATGCACTAACAGCGCTGTATTACTTATTGCACTTATAATGAAACCTTTATAGCTATAAGTATTTTGAGTATCATGGAGCATTGTATGTCATTGTTTTATACAGTGAGAGTTGCGCATCTCTTACTGTATTCATTGTGAAAGTTAAATAAAGAATTTAGTCAAATAATGCCTTAATAACCCACTTACATCCACTTGGCTTTAATCTTAATAAACGAAGTAACTGAAATCATAATTACTCCTAATGAACATTTAACAACTTCCATAATTTATTATTCTAAATGTTTATAAGTTAGTTTTCGTATTTGTAGAGGATTTTTAAATCGTATTATTGGAAAATATTTACATAAATCGCTTTAAATTATATAAAAAATAATTGCTAATAAGTAATTAATCCCATGTCAGAGAGATGGAGAGCATATACGTATACCGAGAGGTATGTATATACCACTGAGAGGTATATACATACCTCTCAGTGTTTGCAAACCGAGTTGCATGCATCTTTTATTGGACTGTATATACACCGAGTGTAGTATACCTCAGTAAATATATATCGAGAGATTTGTCTTACAGTATATATACTTCGAGAGAAGAGCCTTTAATTGCGTATACACCGCAAAGCGTATTTCTGCAAGGGTAAACACGCGAAGAGAAGTGTAACTCTCGGTGTATATACGTACATACAGAGGTGTGCCTCAGTGCATGAACACTGAGAGATATGTATTTCTTAGAGTAAATAGATCGACTGGAGTGTTTGAGAATTTGCTTTATCAGTATTAAAGGTGTTAACATTTTCTTGACTGGTGTTGTACAGGTAGCATGGAGCTTTAATGATCTTCATGTACTCTAAGTGTTTTAAACGTTCGAAAATAAGCAAAGCTGCGCTTCGTTGCCAAGAAAAATTAACTTAGGCTCCAAAAGGTCAAAACTAAAGGCGACGTTATATTCTTATTTGAAGTAGTCTTCTTTTAGATGTTAGTAAAAGGTTGTTTATGCGTGTATTCTGTGTATAACTCAGTGTCCATGAAAGCCATTACAACCAAATTTTATCACAGGCCTCCTTGTTCCCAGGAGCAGTTTTATGTCATTCCAAAAAAAAAATTATTAAAGGGCTGCGTCCCATGAAAGGGGGACATTTAATTTGATCGAACTATGTTCATTGACACTTCACATAAGAACATAAAAAAGGAGGAACACTACAGCAGGCCTGTTGGCCCATACTAGGCAAGTCCTTCACAATCCATCCCACTAACAGAATATTTGTTCTACCCAATCTTGAATGCTACCCAAGAAATAAGCTTTGATAATTCTATTTACTCATGTGCAAATCCCACTCGAATCCAACCCCTCTCACTCATGAATTTATCCAACCTAAATTTGAAACTACCCAAGGTCCTAGCTTCAATAACCAATACTTTCCTATATCCTTTCTAAATCTAAACTTATCTAATTTGAATAAATTATTGCGGGTTCTCTCTTGGAGAGATATTCTCAAGACCATATTTATATCCCCTTTGTTAATACCCATTTTCCACTTGTATACCTCGATTATGTCTCCCCTCATTCTTCGTCTTACAAGTGAATGTAATTTTAGGGTCTTCAATCTTTCTTCATACGGAAGATTTCTAATGCTATGTATTAATTTAGTCAATCTACGCTGAATGTTTTCTAACGAATTAATATCCATTCTGTAATATGGAGACCAGAACTGAGCTGCGTAATCTAGATGAGGCCTTACTAACGATGTATAAAGCTGTAATATAACCTCTGGACTTCTTGATATAAATCCCAGTAATCTGTTTGCCTTATTACGTACGCTTAGGCATTGCTGTCTTGGTTTAATGTTGCTGCTTACCATAACTCCCAAGTCCTTTTCGCAATCTGTATGGCTAAGTTTTACGTTATTTAATTTATAAGTGCTTGGGTTATGGACACTCCCGAGCCTCAGAACCTTGCATTTATCTACAATGAACTGCATCTGCCACTTTTCTGACCAGGAATTGAGTCTGTCTAAATCCTCCTGAAGTTCCCTGACATCTACGTTATAATAAATTATCCTACCTATCTTCGTGTCATCAGCGAATTTGCTCATATCACTAGTAATTCCCTCATCAAGGTCATTGATATATATTATAAACAACAACGGGCCTAAGGCTGATGATCCCTGTGGAACACCACTTGTTACAGATCCCCACTCGGATTTAACCCCATGTATGCACACTCTCTGCTTCCTATTGGTGAGCCATGACTCTATCCATGACAGCACTTTTCCCCCCAATGCCATGAGCTGCTACTTTCTTTAACAGTCTCTGGTGCGGTACTATATCAAAAGCCTTACTAAAATCTAAATAAACAATATCGAATTCTTTATCGTGATCAACAGCCTCAAAAGCTTTACTAAAGAAGGTTAATAAATTAGATAGGCAGGAACGGCCCCTCGTGAATCCATACTGAGTATTATTAATCAAATTATGGTTATCTAAATGGCTTCTAATAATATCAGCTATAATTGACTAGTAATTTGCCTACAATTGAGGTCAGGCTTATTGGGCGATAATTTGACGGTAGTGACTTGTCCCCTGCTTTACAAATAGGAATTACATTAGCCATCTTCCACATATCAGACACTACACCTGTTAGAAGATATAAATTAAAAATGTTAGATATTGGTTCACAGAGTTCCATTTTGCATTCCTTAAGAACCCTTGCAAAAACTCATCAGGACCCGGCGATTTATTTTGTTTCAGACGGTCAACTTGTTTCATAACCATTTCGCTAGTGACTGTGATATTACATAATTTATCTTCTTCAGGGACTCTAAAAAAAATTAATTACTATGATATTTTTAGTGTCTTCCTGTGTGAAAACCGAGAGAAAATAATTATTAAAAATAGAGCACATATCATTCTCCTTGTCAGTAAGATGCCCAGAGTTATTTTTAAGAGGACCTATCTTATCCCTAACTTTTGTTCTATAAATCTGGAACAACTTTTTGCGTTCGTTTTTGAATCCCTAGCAACTTTAATTTCATAGTCCCGTTTAGCTTTTCTTATACCCTTTTTAACGTCCCTCTTAATGTCAGTATACTGATTTATAAGATGACCCTCACCTCTTTTTATGCGCCTATAAATTCCTTTCTTCTGCCCTAAAAGATATTTGAGCCTATTATTCATCCATTTTGGGTCATTTCTATTCGATCTAATTTCTTTATATGGGATAAATGTTCTTTGGGCAGCCTGTATAGTGTTAAGAAAACTGTCATATTGATACCTCTCTTCGTCACCCCAGTCCACAGTTGATAAGTGTTCTCTAAGTCCATTATAATCTGCTAAGCGAAAATCTGGGACCGTTACTGAATTATCCCTACTATCATACATCCATTCAATGCTAAAGGTAATTGACTTGTGGTCGCTTGTGCAGAGGTCCTCTGTAATTTCTAAATTATTAACAAGGGATTCCTTGTTTGCCAGAACCAAGTCAAGTAGGTAATTTTCCCTTGTAGGTTCTGTCACAAATTGCTTCAAAAAACAATCCTGAACAACTTCTAAAAAGTCGTTAGATTCTAAATTCCCTGTCAAGAAATTCCAATCAATCTGACTAAAGTTCAAATCCCCTAGAATTACTACGTTATCATGCCTTGTGGCCTTAACAATTTCCTCCCAGAGTAGTCTCCCTTGTTCCCTATCTAAGTTTGGAGGACGATATATCACGCCTAAAATCAATTTTTCACACCTCTCTGAAAATTCTATCCAGACAGACTCTATGTATTATTTCAGACTTTATGCCCGTTTTCATGCAACAATTTAAAAGATCACGGACAGAGTGCCACACCACCCCCCTTCCCGATACTTCTGTCTAATTGGAACAATTTAAAACCCTGGATGTGACATTCAGCAGGCATGTCCCGATTTTTCATATTAAACCACGTCTCAGTTATTGCAAAAACATCAATATTACCCGCACTAGCAAGTAATCTCAACTCCTCCATCTTATTCCTAGCACTACGACAATTGGTGTAATATACATCTAAAGACCCTCCTTTCTCTCTACTCTTCCTGCTCATTTCTGTTTTTCCACTATACCTATTACTGTCCTTGTCACCTAGTGTCAATGGCTTTCCAGTATCCACCTTATTCTGCCTATTACTAGTTCTCCTAGAACTTATAATATTACTACAATGGGACTTCACTGTTTTCCCCCCAAAACCCGTACCACTATTTCTAGTTTAAAGCCCTAACAGCTCCCTCCACTGCAGTTGCCAGTGCCCCCACTCCAGACCTGGATAAGTGAACCCCATCCCTGGCATACATGTCATTTCTGCCATAGAAGGGGTCCCAGTTGTCAATGAATGTTACTGCATTTTCCTTACAGTATTTGTTCAGCCAGCAATTGACACCAATTGCCCTGGACAGCCATTCATTTCCAACTCCTCTCCTTGGCAAAATACCACATATGACAGGGTTCCCACCCTTCTTCCTAATTATGTCTATTGCTGACCTAAACCTGCTAGTCAGATCCTCAATCCTACGTCTGCCAACATCGTTGCCTCCAGCACTGAGACAGATAATAGGATTGCTCCCATTACCTCTCATGATGTCGTCCAGACGGCTAACAATATCCTCCATCCCAGCCCCAGAAAAGCAAACCCTCTGTCTCCTACTCCTATCATTCAAACAGAAGGCCCTATCCATGTACCTAACCTGGCTGTCCCCAACAACAACAATGTTTTTACCTTCCTTGGTGTCGTTCGTCGTGACGCTCCCAGAAGTCGACTCACATTCATCGGGTAGCACGGAGAATGGGTTCGATGTTTCCACAACATTCTCCTGGGTCTTTGTTGTTTCTACCTCTCCACCTATCCTCTTGATCCTTAACTTTGTCCCATGCGTTCCAGCGACTGTCCAGGTTCCTTTCTTGGCTTGAGGATTCTCAACAGGAGGATTACTACGAATCCTCTTGTTTTCCTCAGTCAGTCGCTGTATCTCAAGCTTAGCTACCCTCAGTTCTTCCTTCAGCTGCTTGTAGAGTAGCTCAAGAGAGGACATCTTCTTCAGATTCACAGAGAGCACACAAGACACGTCTTCACTGAGTTAAGTCAGGTATACACTATGTCGTTTTGCAAAATATTTTGGTCGCATCATATTGAGTAACACACCACATTAATGTTCTTTTAATACTGATTTCAAAAACATAGATGGCCGTCCATAACTTTTATTTGGTGTGCAGTGTCGGTTGGAGCTTTTTTGCGTTATCTTAGGTTTCTAAAAGCATAAAATTAAGATGAATACACTTACTCTTGATAAAGTGGACAAGGGTACTTGAATCTCCTGATAATGTGGGTATGAGGGCATGATTCCCCCACACCTGACTGATGGTAAGTGGGAACAGGAGTATGAGTCCCCACACATCCGCGTACTGACAATGCGGATGCTGTGGTGTCTCCCACACCTTACCCCTGATGAGGTGGGTACGGAGACGCAAGTCCCCAACATTAGCCTCTTTATGAGGCGTTTACTGAAGCAGGAGCCTCTCAAACCCACCTCCTGATAAGGTGGAAACAGGAGTGTGAGTCTCTCATAACCACCACCTGACAAAGTAGGTATGAGCCTCACACACACACCTGCCTCCTGGTATGGTGGATGCAGGTGTATTAGCTCCCCTTCATCTGCCTCTTGGAACGTAGGTGCGCAACTGAGTTTTCCACATCAGGGGAACGAGTCGTCACCTGAGATGAACACCCTCCTGAAAAGGCGGGTGCGGGTACAAGTCTCTCCCACATCTCGCAATGCAGGTTTGAAACTCCCACCCCCGCCACCTAACGAGTCAGGTTCGGGCAAGAAAATAATTGTTACCGCTTAAAGAACTATTAAAGTAAGAAATTTTTCATTAAGTTTTTTAATTTATAGTTTAATTTACGATACACGAAATATACAGGGATTGAGCCGGATTATTCTGTCAGTGGGTAATAATTGAGTTGTAGAGCGAGCAGTGTGCCGCTATGAATAAGAAGTTAGCTTCCCACTTCAGTGTAATTAATTATAATCAGTCAGTCAGTGATTGTGCAATATTGACTTAACATTGCTTACTGCTGATTGTCATCCTATGATGACTATCACCCATTTCATGATGGCAATCATCATTTCCATGATGATTATAATCCCTTCCATGATGACTTTCATCACTTCAGAGGAACCTAAGCTTATCGGACTATGACTCTTCATGACACCCCTCAGTCCCTAGGACAGCCCTAATTCCTCTACGAAAATCCTCACTCTTTAACAACGATACATCACCTCTCCCCGACGACCCCTACCGCATCCCTCACACTTTTACGACCCTTACTCTTCCATTACGAACTTCATCCATTAATGACGATCCTTGTTCATCCACGACAACCCATATCACCCCATTACGACACAGCTTCACACGGTAATCTTACTACTTAACGAAAATCATTCTCTACAAAGACCCCTGTTAGCCCAAGACGACATTAAACTCTCCTAATGACGTTGACACCTTCACACTCTCCACTTCCCTTCCACGACGACCCCTCACGCTTGAACGTTGAACCTCATTTTTCCACGACGAACCACACGCTACAACGATGACCGTAACCCTTTCACGACGACTTTCACGCTTCAACGATGAACCTCATTCTTCCACGACAACCCACATGCTGCAACGATGACTGTCGCTCTTCCACGACGACTCGTTACTCATCAACGATGATTCACGCTTCCACGACTACCATCAAGCTTCAGGGGAGACCTTCACACTTACATAACGACCTTCATGGGTTGTCACAACCTACCATACAACGCTGACCCCTCAACCCTCTACGACAACTATCACTTCTCCATAAAAAAACCTCATTCCTGCAGGACGGCACTTATTCATCCACGACGACCCTAACTCTTTCATGACGACCCTCACTCTTACACAACGATCCTCACCTCTAACAATGACACTCACTTTCTGAAGACATTCCTTATGACTACCCTCATCCCTCTATGATAACCCTCCTCTCTCGACGACGACCTTCATTCCTCCACTACAACTCTTAGTTCCCAAGACGACCTCATATTTCCTCGAACGACCTATATCCTTGAATTTCCACAGTGACTCACTCCTCCACTACGGTTTATACAATTATTCTCACTACACCACGACGACTCTCTCTCATTCACAACGACCAATTACCAATCGATTCCATCCCATACCCACCAGTGTAGAACTCGCCCTCTCTGCAACGACCCACTTCCTCCACGAAGTTACTCGACCCTCTCCCTCCACGACCACCCTTCTCCCTCCACGACCACCCTTCTCCCTCCACCACGACCCTCGCTTCAACACGATAACACTCACCCCTCCACTACACCCTCACCTGTCAACATTTCAAACAGCAGCAAACAGTGCAAATGTTGCAGGGGAGAGACAAACATTTGAGAAATGGGATGTGACTTTAATATTTATACAGCACAATAAATATGTAAATATTTACTTATGTATATATTCGAATGTTTATTCATTTTTTATAGTAAAATTCAAAAATTATACTTTCGAAACCATTAAATCAAGAGAAGTAAAGCATTTATAGAATCTCTAGTAAAGGCTTAAAGCTTTAATTTTTTGTACTATATCGACCACCTCTCACGGTGGCAGGGTGACCAAACCAAAAAGGAAACATCACCATTAGTCATTCCATAGCTGTCCTGCCAGAAGTGAAAAGACATCACAATTCAGATTTAGTGTGCAGGAACTGTTCTTCCCGCCACCAGGACTCAAGTCGGGCTCACAGGTTTCCATACAAAGTACAAACAGTTGCGAACACCAGAACTAGAATAATCGAAAGTAAGTAAGACATTAGGTCAGCACAAGGAAGCTCTTTCTTCTTCTGCTGACAAAGTCCTTGTCGTAAAATTCCTTTTGCAATAAATATAAAGTATTAAAAATACAAGCTCTCACATAATGTATCTCAAACATCAAAGTCTTAAAAAAGTCAGTGTAAATCTAAAGCTATAACAATCCATACCATGAAGTCACTTATTCCTTCATCTGACTTAATTACACTTGTTCAGGCACCTGACTTTTTCAGGCACCTGACTTTTCAGGCACTCGCATACATTTACAGCAGAACACAGCAAACACACTTCAACTGGTTATTTTTTATTATATTTTGGAGCATAGAATGACAAAATGCATCTTTGCTAACTGTATGCCAAGAATGAGCTACTTCAGTCACTTCTAGCTTGCAGTAAACTAGAGGATCTACAAGAGCAAAATGAACCACAGAAACACACGCTCATTTAGAATGTATCAACGTACTAGAATAACACTTATTTAATGTCTGATCGAGTCTATGAACAAAAAATAATAGCAATTCAAATTTATATTTTAGATTACACGCACCCTCGATTATTTGAGGAAAAAAAGTGGAATCATATTACAACGTTACTTGATGAGTTTGATTTTGATAAAAGTTGTGAACAAACTGTTACCATAATTCCCAACAACAGCATCATAGACATCTGCCTCAGATCACTAAGATAAAATTTCTAAAACGTCTGCTCAGATATTTACATTACTACAAACATAAAAACTAATATACAAATACACAGTAAAAGCATTATGGCTTGAATACTGAATTACACTAAAGTGATGGAAAGAAAACCCGATAGTTGACACAACTAATGAGTCAATATTAGAGTTCATAACCCACCTTCAGACCGTCTTCTTCACGAGAGAGAGAAATATTATTCTGCATTGTGTAAAACATTTACTGTCCTCATAGGAACATACTAAGTTTGGAAATTGGGAGATGTTGATGTTTCTCTACTTCAATTTGAGATTTTTTTTTTGCTATTAATGAATATAAATTTCTCACTTTGAATTTGATTTTTTTTTCAGAATGTTTTTTCAAAAGTTTGAAAAAAAGTTGGAAATTTTTATATTAATTCAGTTTATTAAAATCCAGAGGATGTAGTTCAAGTTACGAATATAATTTCGAATATAATTTCAGTCTTTTTTTCGAAAATGATTTCAAATGTCTATCAGATTACTAAGCACATAGTTAAGATTCAGAAATTTAAAGAAAGTGTCATGGGGATACCGGCAATTAGTAATGACTAATGCCATTGTCATCTCACAAGAACTGGGTTATTTAATATTAAACCTCACTGGGATATTTAACACCTATGCATAAAAAGTATTACATTATAAACTAAACATAGTTATTGTAAATTTAAAAGTAAAAAATATCGAAAAACAATTTGTATCGGTATCGGCAAAATTTTGGGTATAATCTAGAGTAAATGGTGTCTCTTACAAAACGAGTTTTTCTACACACACACACACACACACACACACACACACACGCGCGCACACACACACACACACACGCGCGCGCGCGCACACACACGCACACACACGAACACGCACACGCACACGTCAAGCATGTCAAGAAATTAGAGAAAGTGCAAAGGTTTGCGACAAGGCTAGTTCCACAACTCAGGGGACTGCCCTATGAAGAAAGGTTGAGGGAAATAGGACTAACAACACTGGAGGACAGAAGGGTTCGAGGAGACATGATAACGACATACAAAATACTGAGGGGAATCGACAAGGTAGAAAGTGACAGGATGTTCCAGAGAGGGAACACAGAAACAAGGGGACACAACTGGAAGCTGAAGACTCAGATGAGTCAAAGGGATGTTAGGAAGTATTTCTTCAGTCACAGAGTGGTCGGGAAGTGGAATAGTTTGGGAAGCGATGTAGTGGAGGCAGGTTCCATACATAGCTTTAAGAAGAGGTATGATAAAGCTCATGGCGCAGGGAGAGTGACCCAGTAGCGGCCAGTGAAGAGGCGGGGCCAGGAGCTGTGACTCGACCCCTGCAACCACAACTAGGTGAGTACAACTAGGTGAGTACACACACACACACACACACACACACACACACACAAACTTACACAAATATCAGTGTTGATTTATGGAGATTCAGACTCACTTTGAACTGTCACCTGAGAACATGCAGCTGCCTCTGACATACTTGAATGCAAAGAGCCACTGACACTCGTGTGCATGGGCATCATACATGCTGGTATGCAAACTACCACTAACACTCGTGTGCCTGCTGCCTCTGACTTAGCTGCTTGCAAGCAGCCTTAGCTTTTTTATAATTTTGTAGGGATTGTCTTCTGTGTTGGATACTTGTTATGTTGGCTGAGATAGTTCTGTTATAATATTTAGTGTAGTGTCTGAGTGTTGCCTGTTAGGAATATGTATTGTTACTGAGTGTTATTTCGCAGATTGTGTAGTGCAGACCTGTTTTCATGTTGCGATGTCTGTTACTAGGCAGTTTTATGTCTGTGTTATTAATTGCCGCTGATAACGTTAGTAGTGTACAGTTTAATGCACTTTATGTTCAATAGATTAATACAAATTATCTCGTCGTGAACAAATAAAAGTCCATTAAAGTTTTTGCTCAATAGGGCAAATGCAGCTTTTGTGAAAAAAAACAATGATAATAATAATAATACTAATAATAATAATAATAATAACAACATAGTAACAGGTACTTGGATCTTTTAGTTGACCGTGGAGATAATTTGCCTTATTCCTAGGGGGTTGTGTCGAAGGGTTTTGAGTAGCGTATGCAAGCTAGCCTCTCTCGTGTGCAAGTTACTCTAATTCTTTTACAAACTAGCCTTTGACACTGGCAAGCGAGGCAGCTTGGATGGAGGTCTAGGAAAAAATCTGATGTTGCCCAGCTAGATGATGTAATGGTATTAACAGGAAATATTGCAGAGTTCATTGGTTGTACTCATTAACTTTAAGGGTAGTAAAATAAAGAAAACTGTTACTTGTGTTGAGACTATAGTAGGTGATTTAGTTCCAGGTTTTCAAGTCAGACAAGATAAGTGGCGTGTTGTCGTATGGATAATCGGATGGAGACAATACCTTGCACTCATAAGTTGCAGTAGTGTAAAATATACTATTGTAAAGAGAGCTGGTTGAAGTTGACGTTGAAGATGACTTGTATACTATTGTGGTTGACTACAAGATTGGCTATTGGTGGCCAGATTAAAGCTTATCAGAAGGCATCATCTCGTTGAATTT
Source organism: Cherax destructor (assembly GCA_009830355.1). NCBI lineage: Eukaryota > Metazoa > Arthropoda > Malacostraca > Decapoda > Parastacidae > Cherax > Cherax destructor. Next base: position 22,075 of record WNWK01014529.1, on the reverse strand, counting down.
AAGAAACCTGATGGTTCTCTACTTGTATGATGGAGTTGAGAGGAGTGACCTCCCCAAGTACAAATTATTCATGATGTTGATGTGGGTTGGACTATTGAATTCCATGCCACACGACTGCAAGTACTCACTGTAGACGTAGCTACATTTGTTATCCTACTTCTCGTTTCTTCAGTGTTCGTGAAGATTTATCTGAAATATGAGAACCGTACTATACTACTCTTAGTGATACTGCTGTCGTCCCTGCAATATATGAAGTGATGGAATCAGGACAAGGCTGCTATGGTATATTTTTTGTGGTAGACCTGAGACGAGAATAACAAGAATACAATATTGTCACGGCACGAGTTAATGAGCCTCATCTTACGCAGAGATGTAAACATCAGAACTCACAAATAATTGTGCATAAGACTTTGTGAAAAACTTTGTACTGTTCTTCGGTTAAGGCAGAGAGCGCCTCTTCCTACTGGTTTCAAATTTTCAGTCCATGTGCAGTATTCAGAAAGCAGATTCACGTAGTTATTGGGCTCCACATGTTCCAATCAGTTTCATTCTATTAATGCTCAATAATGCAAACTTAATGAAGAATGACACCCACTATGAAACTTTTAAGGAAATTGATAAAAACTTGGAATCCTTGAATTCTGAGAATTTAGTGGAGATTGTCTTTTCTGTTTCGTTTCAAACTTTCGCTAATAAAGAGCTTCGTTAAAAAAAGTTAGGTATTTACTTTCAGCTATGTAAATTTCATTTGAATTCTGGTCGGATTCATATAATTAAGAGGTTTTTTTTTTTTTTTATTAACACATCGGCCGATTCCCACCAAGGCAGGGTGGCCCGAAAAAGAAAAACTTTCATCATCATTCACTCCATCACTGTCTTGCCAGAAGGGTGCTTTACACTACAGTTATAAAACTGCAACATTTACACCCCTCCTTCAGAGTGCCGGCACTGTACTTCCCATCTCCAGAACTCAAGTCCGGCCTGCCGGTTTCCCTGAATCCCTTCATAAATGTTACTTTGCTCACACTCCAACAGCACGTCAAGTATTAAAAACCATATGCCTCCATTCACTCCTATCAAATACGCTCACACATGCTTGCTGGAAATCCAAGCCCCTCGCACACAAAACTTCCTTTACCCCTCCCTCCAACCTTTCCTAGGCCGACCCCTACCCCGCCTTCCCTCCACTACAGATTTATACACTCTCGAAGTCACTCTGTCTCGTTCCATTCTCTCTACATGTCCAAACCACCTCAACAACCCCTCCTCAGCTCTCTGGACAATCGTTTTGGTAATCCCGCACCTCCTCCTAATTTCCAAACTCCGAATTCTCTGCATTATATTCACACACACATTGACCTCAGACATGACATCTCCACTGCCTCCAGCCTTCTCCTCGTTGCAACATTCATCACCCATGCTTCACACCCATATAAGAGCGTTGGTATAACTATACTCTCATACATTCCCCTCTTTACTTCCATGGACAAGGTTCTTTGTCTCCACAGACTCCGAAGTGCTCCACTCACCCTTTTCCCCTCATCAATTCTATGATTCACCTCATCCTTCATAGACCCATCCGCCGACATGTCCACTCCCAAATATCTGAATACATTCACCTCCTCCATACTCTCTCCCTCCAATCTGATATCCAATCTTTCGTCACCTATTCTTTTTGTTATCCTCATCACCTTACTCTTTCCTATATTCACTTTCAATTTTCTTCTTTTACACACCCTACCAAATTCATCCACCAACCTCTGCAGCTTCTCTTCAGAATCTCCCAAAAGCACAGTGTCATCAGCAAAAAGCAACTGTATCTTAATTGCATTGTAATTGAATTTTAATCATATTTTAATTACAAGAATATTTTGTCAATTTTACAGATTAAATTCTTTCTGAGTATGTCTTAATTTGTCATTTTTATTGAAGAAATCGCGATATTAGTTTTTATGTGATAAACTGTGAATATCTCTTAGTAGCATCAGATCTTCAATGTTAATCTTCAGCTGCATAAGAAACTTATCCTGCACTCTGCACATAGGGCTGGGGTTAAACAATATGGAGATACCTTCATTGAATCACGCAGCGACTGAAGTATTTTAAATTATCATAATTTAAACCATACACTAATCTACCCAAGGTATAAATATATAAATGATGAAATTATGAATCAGTATATTTATCATTACTGAACAACTATATTAATCGTACGTTTGAATAACTCAGGAGTATTTGTTTACATAAATACTCAATTAATGCAGTAGTAGATATATTGACCCGTGTAAGACACTTCGTACTTATTCTCTATCATAAATCTGTGCTAAGACCACCAAGACATCGATTCAAACATCGTTTTCAGAATTGATATGTTAGAAGAGGCGCAACCCAGTGGTAAAGTGCAGCGAAGTGGGGCCAGGAGCTGACACTTGACCTCTGTAACCACAAAAATATGAGTTCAAGTCGTTGAGAACACAGACAGGAAGACGGACACACACACAGAGAGAGAGAGAGAGAGAGAGAGAGAGAGAGAGAGAGAGAGAGAGAGAGAGAGAGAGAGAGAGAGAGAGAGAGAGAGAGACACACACACACACACACACACACACACACAGCTAAGGGGTATGTCCTACGAGGGGAGGTTAAGGGAAATCGACCTGACGACACTGGAGAACAGGAGAGATAGGGGAGACATGATAACAACATATAAGATACTGAGAGGAATTGACAAAGTGGACAGAGACAGAATGTTCCAGAGATGGGACACAACAACAAGGGGACACAGATGGAAGTTGAAGACTCAGATGAATCACAGAGATGTTAGGAAGTATTTCTTCAGTCACAGAGTTGTCGGGAAGTGGAATAGTTTAGGAAGCGATGTAGTGGAGGCAGGCTCTATACATAGCTTTAAGCAGAGGTATGATAAAGCTCATGGCGCAGGGAGAGTGACCCAGTAGCGGCCAGTGAAGAGGCGGGGCCAGGAGCTTTGACTCGACCCCTGCAACCACAACTAGGTGAGTACAGGCCTAGTGTCTAATCGATATGTGCCTAGGACAAAAATGGTAACTAACTAACACACCAATTAAACGAGGAGCCCAATGGAAAGAAAGGAGACAAGACTTACGCTTAGGCCCTATCAGTCCACCAACCAAGGCCGAGGAATGTAGGGGGAGAGCTGTTAGGAGCAGGGATAGTAGTAAGTGAGGGGGAGAGAAGGTAGAGAAAGTGACAGGTCCCGTGCACGACCATGCCACCAAGAGTTACAGGAAAAAATAAGGGAGACAATGGCTATGTACAAACAGGACCCAGAGACACAGAGGGAAAGGCAATGGGAGGAGAATAGGGAGAAACCAGTGTTTATTCATGGGCTTTAGGAGAGCGAAGGGAAGACACATAATGAAAGACGGCAGAAAGAAAAAAACAGGAGATGAAAACATAATCAAAGAGATAGGCAAGAAGGATATGACTGAGATAGTAAATTTTCAGAGAATAGGAGTGTAATTGAAGGGAAGAAATCGGCCGGTCAAACTGATTTTCAAGACAAATGGTGCGGAACAGGATCCTGCAAGAGAAACCACGGCTAAAGGAATCATCAACATACATGAGGGTGTTCCTAGACCGAGACTGAACAAGAATAGAACGGCAGCAGCTGAGGGAGAAGACACAGAAACGAAAGGGGCTAGGAAGAGAGACAACGACAGAGTCAGCAGAGGACAACTAGAGCTGGGCAGAGCAACAGGCACAAGCACACAGAACCACCATCAGAACCCCACAGCCAAACACACTATCACAATATAAAGCACAATCCACACTTACAGCCCCCACCCCACACTGTGCTGAAGAATCCCACACAACACTGCCAGACCCCCACCCCCACAAACCCTACAGAACACAGTGTTGGAGAGGAAACTGAAGGTATTACAACCTCAGGTTCAATGGCCTGTTAACCTGAGTGTAAAGGAAGCTTGGAGCAAAGAAACACAGTAGAAGATGTATTGAAATTGTATTTCTTTCAAAAATCAGCTAGATTAATTCCAAACTTTTATCTTTTCCTTCACCAAGTAATTATGATTATGTAAGACTTTTGTCTTTTCCTTCACCAAGTATAACAAAGTGTTATTTACACATATGTACACTATATACAAAGGAGTAGTGTTTAGTGCACGCCACAGTTGTCTAGGCTAAGCAGCAGCCAAAAGACAGACAACTTTCCACAACCAGCTCTATGCAGGAATTCCAATGACAAACCGCGAGTGGTAACCACGTCACCTTTGTCATTGTTAAACTCGCATTTAATTGGCTGAACCGAGTCGTTGATTTGATGATGGGGCCCTCATCACCAAACCCTTAACGATGGTTCGCTGGTTGGAGGGGAGCCTATGTGGGTGTGTTTAACATGCTCCGAATAAAGGTTACATACTCTTTGCATGCAACACCCCCACCCCAAGAGGGCTCAGGACTAGGCTTCCACCTCAAATGGGTAGAGTGCCACCATGGCATATAATAATGGGACCGCCTTTTCCCTCTACCATCCCGCTCATTAGTTAAAGCTAAACTTTTCTCGAGACATAAGTCCAGCTTTAAACTTAAGAGTGAGACAGCCGACGGTAGGGCTAACATAGGTCCAAGGTGCCTGCGGTCGGTAGCAGGGCACCCCCCCACTAAAAAAAACCCACCACTAGGGGAAAAAAGGGCTGGTTCTACCCAAAGTCCCTAACACATCCTAACTAAATACAATGACTTCTGGACAACACATCAGCTATTGTGTTAAATTTTCCAGCAATGTGTATAATTTTTATATTGTAGGGTTGCAACCTAATACTCCAACGCATGAGTCTGGTATTTTTGTTCTTCATGTTCTGTAGATCTATGCACGGTACGAATTGCAGTATACTCATACGATAGCAGAACTGACACGCAATAGCAAAGCCAATATGCACACACACAATAGCAAGGCTGATACACAATAACAAACCAAATTGCAGAATACTCACAATAGCAGGCTGACCATAGCGAAGCGAATGCAAAAATGAGACACAAAATTCGTGAAGCGTTGGCAAAGCGTAAGCAATGCCAGATAGCAAGCTATCTAGATACAAGACTAGCTCCTGCGCGAACTTCAACTCTAGGCTCAACTCCTGCTCTAAGTCTCCAAATTCAGCTCCAGGACAGGCTACCCATATTACAACCTCAGGTTCAATGGCCTGTTAACCTGAGTGTAAAGGAAGCTTGGAGCAAAGAAACACAGTAGAAGATGTATTGAAATTGTATTTCTTTCAAAAATCAGCTAGATTAATTCCAAACTTTTATCTTTTCCTTCACCAAGTAATTATGATTATATAAGACTTTTGTCTTTTCCTTCACCAAGTATAACAGTGTTATTTACACATATGTACACTATATACAAAGGAGTAGTGTTTAGTGCACGCCACAGTTGTCTAGGCTAAGCAGCAGCCAAAAGACAGACAACTTTCCACAACCAGCTCTATGCAGGAATTCCAATGACAAACCGCGAGTGGTAACCACGTCACCTTTGTCATTGTTAAACTCGCATTTAATTGGCTGAACCGAGTCGTTGATTTGATGATGGGGCCCTCATCACCAAACCCTTAACGATGGTTCGCTGGTTGGAGGGGAGCCTATGTGGGTGTGTTTAACATGCTCCGAATAAAGGTTACATACTCTTTGCATGCAACAGAAGGTATGGTACACCAATGATGATGGAATGACAAATAAGTGGGAGGAGGTGCATGAGAGAATAAAAGACGCATCACCGGACATCCTAGCTCTCACCGAAACCAAGCTCACAGGAATGACAACAGATGCCATCTTTCCAATTGGATATCAGATCCCGAAGAAAGACAGAGGGAACAGAGGGGGTGGAGGAGTGGCACTGCTCATCAAAAACCAATGGGATTTTGATGAGCTGGAGAGATGAGACAGAGGTGAAGCAAGAGACTACATAATAGGAACACTTCAGTCTGGAGGTCTCAAGGTGGTAATTGAAGTGATGTATAACCCACCACAGAACAGCAAGAGACCAAAGAGTATGATGAGAGTAACAGAGCGATGGTTGACACACTGGCTGATGAGGCCAGAAGGGTTCATGCGAGCAGGGCAAAGATACCGATTGTGGGTGACTTCAGTCACAAAGAAATTGACAGGGAGAACTTGGAGACACACAGGGCCCAGAAACATGGAGGGCTAAGATGAAGGAGGTGGTACTGGAAAACCTCATGTACCAACACGTAAGGGACAAGAGAGGAGATGATGAACAAGCAAGACTGGACCTAGTATTCTCCTTGAGTAGTGCAGATATTGAGGACATCTAATATGAAAGACCCCTTGGGGCCAGTGACCACGTGGTTCTGAGCTTTGAATACATAGTAGAGCTACAAGCGGAGAGGGAAGCAGGAAGGGAGGGACGAATGAGGCCAAACTACAAGAGAGGGAACTACAGAGGCATGAAGAAGTGATCACAGAAGTGTTCACAGAGGAGACAGAAGGGACTCCAGAAAGACGGAGAGGTGGGGTACACCACCAAGTGTTGGACACAATACATACAGCCGAGGAAGAAGTGAAGAGGCTGCTAAGCGAGCTAGATACCTCAAAGACTATGGGGCCGGATAACATCCCACCATGGGTTCTGAGTGAGGGAGCAGAGGCGCTATGTGTGCCACTAACAACAATCTTCAACACATCTATCGAAACAGGGCGACTACCTGAGGTATGGAAGACAGCAAATGTAGTCCTAATCTTTTAAAAATGGTGACAGACATTAAACATTAAACTACAGACCAGTGTCATTGACATGTATAGTATGCAAAGTCATGGAGAAGATTACCAGGAGAAGAGTGGTGGAGCACCTTGAAAGAAATGAGCTTTTCAAAGACAACCAGCACGGTTTCAGAGACGGAAACTCCTGTGACACAAACCTACTGGAATTCTATGTAAGGGTGACAGCAGTAAGACAAGAGAGAGAGGGGTGGGTAGATTGCGTTTTCTTGGACTGTAAGAAGGCATTTCACACAGTTCCACACAGGAGATTAGTGCATAAGCTGGAGGACCAGGCAGGTATAACAGGGAAGGCACTGCAATGGATCAAGAAATACATGTCGGGAAGACATCAGCGAGTAATCGTACGTGACAAGGTGTCAGAATGGGTGCCTGTGACGAGCGGGGTTTCACAGGGGTCAGTCCTAGAACCGGTGCTGTTTCTGGTATATATGAACGACATGACAGATGGAATAGACTCAGAAGTGTCCCTGTTCGCAGATGATGTGAAGTTGATGAGAAGAATTCAACTTGACGAGGACCAGGAAAAACTACAAAGGGATCTGGACAGGCTGCAGGCCTGGTTCAGAAACTGGCTCCTAGAGTTCAACCCCACCAAGTGCAAAGTCATGAAGATTGGGGAAGGCCAAAGAAGACCGCAGACTGAGTACAGTCTAGGGGGCCAGAGACTACAAACCTCACGCGTGGAAAAGGAACTTAGGGTGAGTATAACTCCGGGCACATTTTCTGAGGCGCACACATTTACCAAATAACTGCTGCAACATACAGGCGCCTAGCAAACCTAAGAACAGCACTCCGACATCTCATTATGGAATCGTTCAGGACCCTGTACACCGATTATGTCAGGCCTATATTGGAGTATGCAGCACCAGTTTGGAACCCACACCTAGCCAAGCACATAAGTATATTAGAGAAAGTGCAAAGGTTTGCAGCAAGACTAGTCTCGGAGCTAAGGGGCATGTCCTACGAGGAGAGGTTAAGGGAAATCGACCTGACGACACTGAAGGACAGGAGAGTTAGAGGGGATATGATAACGTATATAAAATACTGGAAGGAACTGACAAGGTGGACAGAGACAGGATGTTCCAGAGATGGGACACAGCAACAAGGGGTCACAGTTGCAAGTTGAAGACTCAGATGAATCACAGGGATGTTAGGAAGTATTTCTTTAGTCACAGAGTTGTCAGAAAGTGGAATAGTCTTGGAAGTGATGTAGTGGAGGCAGGATCATTACATAGCTTTAAGAAGAGTATGATAAAGCTCATGGAGAAGAAAGTGTCCTAGTAGCGACCAGTAAAGAGGCGGGGCCAGGAGCTGTGATACGACCCCTTCAACCACAACTAGGTGAGCACAACTAGGCGAGTACACACACATAATATAAAATAAATGATATATATTTTTTCAGTAATATTTATAATGATTTTCGTAGATTTTTAGCTTTTGTTTTTTACTCTGCTTATGCGGCAGCAAACACCCTTAGTATTTAGGCCTAACTCGCCAGTTTGGTTTACTTGGCGCTACCTAAATTCGCTTTCCGACGCTTTACCCTTCAGGCTAACTTAGACCTCTAATTGGAAGGTATCAGAAGTAATGCTTATAGCATTATATTCCCTTAGATGCTTCAACTGTATCTACCACTTGAACTCCTTCCCTTGGCCCAAGAGCGTTAATAGTAGATCTATTCTTTCCCTCCTCAAGGCCACATACTTTATGAACTCAAATTAAGTTGAAATAAACAATAGTCAATGAATAAAAAGAAGGGTGGACGAGAAGTTCCAACCGCAGTCAGTAAATTGACAGTCTGATGTTCTACCGTCTATGCTAATCCAGGCCTCCAATAGGAAGAAACCAAAAGTAATACTTAGTGTATTACATTCAGTCAGAGGCAGCAAATGTAACCGAACTGGACAGTATATGCACATATATATATATATATATATATATATATATATATATATATATATATATATATATATATATATATATATATATATATATATAGCTAGAATTCGCAAGAGCAGGCGAAATATTCACAAACACTGATCTCTGGCCGAGGAGACTCGACCCAGAAGTGACAGAACGCAGTGCTTTACCGACCGTACCACACTGGACAATACCTTGGCATCCAGCATGCAGGGGATGAGATGAAAAGCTGTAAGCCTTCCTGCCTGAAAGCTGGCTGCCTTGGAATAACGTCTAGCGAAAGCTGGATGCCAAGGTATTGTCAGTGTGGTACGTCGGTAACATGCGTTCTCGGTTCGCTGTCGAGTCTCTCGCGAAGTTTCCTAGCATTGTATAAATCTCTAGTTGTGTCGATGCATGCAGGGGATGAGATGAAAAGCTGTAAGCCTTCCTGCCTGAAAGCTGGCTGCCTTGGAATAACGTCTAGCGAAAGCTGGATGCCAAGGTATTGTCCAGTGTGGTACGGTCGGTAAAGCACTGCGTTCCTGTCACAAGGTTCGTAGGGTCGAGTCTCCGTCGGCCAGAGATCAGTGTTTGTGATATATATATATATATATATATATATATATATATATATATATATATATATATATACACACACACACACACACACACACATTCAGTGAAAGCGAGGATATAATCTCATCTTCAATTTCCTATTTCGATTTCTCCTCTTACTGGCAGCCGCTGATTCCTTTCTCGCAATTTCATAGTAGTAAATTAAGGCTTCATCTCTCTCAATCTCTCTCTCATGATATCTTACTGAAACACTACTAGTTGCAGGGGATGAAATTACGTCCTCTGAATGCACCATATCGAACAATCATTTTTTTTTTCGAACGTTCTCGCTCATGCAGTTCTCTACAGACATTCTCTCTGTTCTCGTTATATGAAATTTTGTATGTTATGGAACTGAATTTCAAAACTATCTTCGAAAATTTGATGTTATTAACATATATAATTTTTGGCGAAGCTTTTAGTTTTTGTTATATTAAAGAATGAAAGTCTGTGTAGGGTTTGTAACAAATCTACTCACCCATTTATTAGAAGTGAATCCTGTCCAACGTTTCACTAGTGACTTCATAATGGTTCTGGACCATTTATGGTTCAACTGTAATTTTCCAGTTGTGAAAGGAGCAAATACATTTGTTAACAAGATAAGAAGAGAGACTCATGCGAGGACGGATTCAGCTCTTATCCTTTGCTCTCTTGAGACTTTGAATGATGGGAGATATTATAGAGGTACAAGTGGAAGGCATTAACAAAGTTAACTAGAACTAACGAATCCCCTTATGCCAAAACGTTTCCTCAATAAATGTCTTGAAATGTGCATGTGTCTAAAGTACTGAGGATATCGAATCAAGAAAGAATTAAAAAGACAAATTTAAATTATATACATTGATTTACAAAGTACGTAGGAAGTATAGGTTTTGAGAGTTGTAAATGAGCGGATTGATCTGCCAGGTTGGGTCATAGATAAAACCTTGTGAACCTTCTTGAGTAGCTTTGGGAATAAGTCCTACAGATATGTCGGTGGGAAAAGTTGCATTTATGAACCTGCCTAGTATAGGCTAGTAGGCTTGATTCAGTGTTTCTCCATTCTTATGTTCTTATAATCATAGCAGGGTATAAACAATATTGTTCTAGCATATTTTCTATATATTTCTGAGATAAATTATATTGGGCATTTTTTAAGTTATAAATATTACTACATCTTGGAATACTGTGGTGAGTTACATCGTGAGGACGTGCCTTGTGAGCTGTCTGTGAAAGCAACTAATGATGTCCACTTAATAGTCAGTTTTACTGGCATAAACTCATAATATACATGAATCATGAGGTCTTATTCCAGGGTTTCGGAGCTAGTTTGGGAGCCGAGACAGTGGGCATTGAAGGGGGGACACTGCTTGCGACTCCAGTGTTCCTAAAGTCCCACAAGTCTCCAGAATACATCAGATTAAGTAAGTGTCAGTTATTTTTCACATGCATCTCGTAATTTCTCTCCCCTGTTGGTCCTAAGTATCAGATGTGATCAGTTATGATCAAGTAATTCAAATAAATCCTCTTGGCTTGACAATAAATTGGAAATTTGTTGGTGTCTACTAAAAATAATAATTTAATAATGTACATTCTGTGACTAAAAAGAGAGTAGACCAAAATAAAATTAATATTTACTAATGTGTAGTGAAAATATTGTAATTGGTCTATGTTGCTATGCCCAAATCGGACTAGGATTAATAATTATGTTATACATATTTGCTAAGCCTGAAAATTTGGCTAGGATTTATTCAGAGCAATTTGTATTAATTATAAAAAGTGTGTCACTGTGTAATAGTGTGTAAAACAGTGTAAATTAATTGTTTAAGGATTAATCCATATATAAATCATGGAGGACTCTAACAAAGGCAGTGTAAATGGTAAATCCATGGATATTAAAAACAATAAAAGCATCATTGAACGCAAGGAAAGGTCATATAAGTAAAGGTTATAATAAGTGAATGGAAATAATGACTGATGAAACAGTGAACAGGTTAGGTCATCTGACCGAGGCCTTCCGCTGGCTTACCGGTCCACCCCTTTAAAATTTATGGTCAGTTATAACCATTTCTTTTTAGTGAACAGTGTTAATATAAAACTATAGTTAGATTAACTAGAAAGTTAGTCTAACTACATGGTAGAATTCCCTGCACAAATAATGAATAACTAGATGAGTCAGTAAATGTGGTTACTGTGTCTTTCAAATGAAAGGGTGCCCCGGTCTAAATATTCCCTATAGAGATCGATGTTGAACCAATAAATAAACTATGGGATCTGAACAGCATCGAAATTAAAGTGAATGAAGTCCAAATGATTCTTTGAGCCGGGAACAATACCTGGAAAATGTAAAGTATGAACATGGACAATACTGGCTACGACTCACATGGAAGCTGAATCAGCCAGAACTGCCAACAAATTATAGAATGGCTTATGACCAAAGGCACAGTTCCACGAGTTAAGTAAGACTCCAGATTTATTGGTCGAATTTAATAAAATAATTAATGAACAAATAAAGAATAACTTTATTGAAGAGGTGCCTCTTGAACAGGCTAAAATTTATGGTACAGTACCACAAAGTTAAAAAGGATTCTAAAACTACTTCCCTGAGGTTTGAATTTAATTGTAATGCAAAAAATGAGGAAGAATGTAAAAAACCTGAATGACTGTTTGCTAACAGGTCCATTTTTAACAGATTAAGTAGGAGACATCCTACTAAACTTTAGGGTAAATCTATGTCTTTACGGCTGATATAAGTATAGCTTTCCTAAAAGGGGGTTTTCAGAAGGCAAACTGGGATTATACCCTTTTCTTGTGGCTTGAAAATCCTAATGACCCACTGAGCCCTGTAAAAACCTTCCGCTTTAGGAGTGTACAATTTGACGCTACCTGTAGTCAGTTCCGTTTCAGGCGAATACAAAAGCTCACCTCAAACGTTTGGGAAGTCCATTGAGTGAATCTATAAGTGAACAGTATTATGTGGCCAATTTCCTAAGTGTGGCGTCAGCTGAAAAATAACTTATAAGGACATATTCGGAAGCTAGTAATATAATGCAAAATGCAACATGCATGGAAAAGGAATTCTTCCAAACTGAAGGACAAACTAAATAAGGAATACTCTGGAGATGAAGTTACAAGGTGTAGTAACACACTAGGATTAATACAAAGATATTTATTGTTAAAAAGCTAATGTTAATGGTATGCCTAATGTGACGTATGTCACACACCCACATAGGCACGCCTCCCGACCAGCGAACCAGGTGCTAAGCGTTTAATGATCCAAGGGGTCCCGTCGTTATACCAGTACCTCGGTTCAACCAGATAATCACATTGAAGCCCGGCAAAGCTGTAAAGCGAAGTTATACACTCGTGAAACAACTTTGGTGGACTTGTCTTCTCTGCTGCTCGCCACGGTTTGACCGTGTCTTGTGCTTGCATCTGCCTAATAGATCACCGTGTCTTATGCTTGCATTTGCCTCATTGTACATAGCTGTAAATGCTGTACATAGGTTATATATATAAATATGTCGTAAATACCAATTTATTTTTGGTGAAGGAAATGTAATTCATTGATTCTCTGCTGCCTTTTGCTTGTTTCCAAGTGGTTATCACATTAAGGCAGGGTGTGCAGGCCATATCTACATATATGTACGTAATACCTAATAAACGTAGTAACTAAATGGTTATAAATTACCATAATGCTTAAAGGGGTGGACCGTAAGTCAGCGGAAGGCCTCGGTCAGATGACCAAAACCTCCATCGGCGGGTCATCACCTGACTAAGACCCGCGTCAGGAAACACTTGTCCTGTTTCCTGACTAACAAATTGTAAAACAGAAAATTGCTTGCTGAGATTTCCAAATGCTTTAATCCACGAGGTTTGGTATCACCCGTTACAATAAGAGGGAAATTGCCCATACAAGAAGCACGGAAACTTAAAGGTGCATGGTACTGAAGAGGACAGGAGGAACAAGAAATAGAGTAGACACCAGGAACATCTGTAGAGAGAGGAGAGGTATGAACTAGATTAGTGCGAAGAGTGTTAGTCTGGTGAAAAGTAAGTTAGATGTCTAAGGAACGGAGAGAGTTATTGAGTTTTGAGAGACCGGAAATGTAGGGAAGGCAGAGAACAGGAGAAGAAAGTCTGCCTTCTCACGTGCTAAACGGACTTTCTTCTCTTCAAAGCTCTCTACTCCTGGGAACTCTCCTGTCCTCTGCCTTCCCTACATTTTCGGTCTCTCAAAACTCAACAACACTCTCCGTTTCTTAAACATCAAACTTACTCATTTTGACTCTAGTCTCATGGTTGGAATAGTAGTGAATGTCAGAGCACACATTGATGGCCTTCCTATATACTGTAAACTTAAACTTTCTATCAACTCGGTGTATCAACACATCTAAGAATGGAAGTTTACAGTCCACCTCTTTCACCACGGTTAATTTAATAGACGGGACTAAAGCCTTAAGTTTTGGGAAAAATGTATCAAGGGTCATATCATTTGGTTAAAGACATAAGATGTCATCCACATATCTGAACCATTTAGCTCTACATGGCAGGATATCTTTCAACAGTCTAGTCTAGAAAAATTCCATATACAAATTTCTCAATAAGGGGGACAACGGATTACCCATAGCCATTCCCTGTTTTTGAGCATAGTATTTCCCTTCAAACTCAAACTTGCAATCAACTACACACAGATTAATCAATTCAATAATGGTATTTTTGTCAAAAGGCAAAGAGAATTCATCTAATTCTTCTTCCAAATAAGAAAGCAAGTCGGGAACAGGGACTCTCGTGAACAACGCAGTAACATCTAAACAAACAAGTGTAAAATCATTAGACATGTTGATATTTTGCAATTTGTCGATGAGATCAACATTGTTTTTTAAGTGGGCTTCAGAAATGTTGCCAAGCAAAGGAGTTAATATTTTTACAAACCATGTTGACAAGGCATATGATGCCGATCCTACAGAACTAATTACAGGTCTGCCTGGAAAACCTGGCTTGTGGGTTTTAATCAAACCGTACATGTAAGGGACTGTCGCAGATCTCGCCGATAACTATAATTAATTCCTCATTACCTCTCAGTTAAGTTCTAAGTTGTTCATTAAATTTACTATTAACCTGGTCCAATGGGTTTTTATTAAGGGGTACGTAAGTATCCCTGTTTACTAATAATGGGTTAATTTTTCCGCTATAATCTACCATGTTCATAATAACCATCACATTTACTTTGTCAGCTTTCGTAAGATGAAGTCTAGGATCTTTCTTTATTTCATGGTAAGACTTAATAAATCTGAGGACAATTCGGTTCCACAGGTCTGAGCAAAGCTCCATATACCATGTCTTTGCAGATGTTGAATGTTTCAGGGGATTGGTCCCCTTGTTTTTCCAAATTGCAAAAAGATTCGGCAAAAAGATATCACCTGATCTTTCTTTCAAAGAACACAATAAGAACAAGGTCACGACAGCCAGGAAGATGACGGGATGAATAATGAGAACTTACAAAACAACGGAAATAATGCCAATGGTGACACTTTTTAAATAACTTGTGCTCTTTTTTGGAATACTGCTCAGTGTTGACGGCGGCCCCGTTGAGAGCAGGAGAAATATCAGCGATAGAAATGATACTCAGATGATTTACAGCCCAAAAAGAGCTAATAAAACATTTAAATTAATGGTAACGCCTTGAAGTCTTAAATATGTACTACTTGAGGGCCTTTTTTCAAATCTGCACACTGCCATAACATGCTGGAGTCAGAAATATGGGAGGAAGTACAAAATAAACCCAGTGAAAAGGAGGGAAGTAGTGGGCACAACAAGGGATCACTGTATCAACGTCCGTGGCCACAGACATCTTCAGAAGGAAACTGGACAAGTATCTTCAGCAGGTGCCAGATCAACCAGGAAAATCCTGGTTGACCAGGAAAACACTAGACCAGTTTGGAACTAGGCAGGGCTCCGGGAGTAGAAAAATTCTCGGAATTCATCAATTATACATAAAATAAATAAAAATAATAGTTTACATTTTGTTCAATATCAACAAATAAAATTGTTATATTGCTGTGGGTTTATTTCTTGAGAATACCTCACCACACCATCTTAAAACTTTGAAGACCGATCTTCCTTACTTAGTGATAGCTTTGCATTTTTAGTGGGCGTTGTTAATTTTATTTATGAAAACAGTTATTATCATACTTATCTTTCTGGAACACTACACAAATACAGCAAAATATTTTTATGCAGTCAATGTTCTTTGATTAGAAGACATTTTGGATGTATTAGATTTTTTTTTATATTATTCTTTTCAAGTGGGTTGAGGTATAGAGAAAAGGGGTTATTGGATGAGAGAGAAATCTCTCTCGGATCACGAAAGGACTGAAAAAAACTTTTTTATTCAAAAATTATATGTAAAAAAGTAATCCTTCGAGAAGGGAATTTAATTATCTTCCATGACATGCATGGCTACGTAAAAATGATTCTGTAGCCCTTGTCATGTAGGAAGTTCAAAAATTTAAGTTTCTACATTAAAAACTATCAGAAAAGACATTAAAAACTCATGTGTATTATAAATGTCAGAAGGCTCACACTACCTGTCATATTAAAGCAAATTGAGAGATAAGTTAAATACCGGAAATCTTTCAGGAGTAAAAAACGTTAAGCAGACTTTAATCTTTTATTCAGTGGACTATATACACATGCTTTAGTTATTTTCAGGACTATCTCACTCTTTGAATTCTCAGAACCGAAAAAAACTTAAGGTACCGTTAAGTCGACCTTGCGAAAATGGTCTCTCTATATTGGAATTCGGCACTCGATATTTTTAATTAAAAGGAATTTTATGAACCTATGTTAATGGATAATCAATGTGCAAACGTTCTCAGCAAGTACGTCGCTTCTGCCAACACATTGCTTTTATAATTTTATTTCCCAGTTACTTGCTTCCGTTGCTTCGAGCCTACAGAAACCGAGAGAGATGTCTCGTGAGCGTGTGTAAAGAGAAAACAGCCCAAAATATTGTAATGAAACCGTGAAACAAGTGGTATTGAATCATTTACCAAACTGCGTTCTGCCAGGATTAGTTTCTGTAACTCATTATCCTGCCTCGAGAGACAGAACGATGTCTTAACCACTTAATCAGCGATCCTACAAGAACCATGCACCTAGCAGAGCTAGGTGTTGCTTATGATCCGAGTACGCTCGTGGTAGTGGTAAGTTCAAGGCTAAATTTATCTTTGTAGGATCGCTGGTTGAGTGGTTAAGGTAATGTGAACATTATTCTGTCTCTTGAGACGGGAGAATGCATCAGATAATCTAATCCCGGCTGGCTGACATTTTATTTATTTATATATATATATATATATATATATATATATATATATATATATATATATATATATATATATATATGTCGTGCCGATTAGGTAAAACTTGCGATTTTGGCTTAAATAGCAACGCTCACCTTGCCATATAAGACAAGTGAAAATTTGTGTATGCAATAATTTCGCCAAAATCATTCTGAACATAACGAAAAAATATATTTCATTGTGTTTGATTATTATTAAATTAATGTTAACGTATCTAAAATATATTTAGTTGGGTTAGGCTAAATTAAATTGCTCTTCTTGTAATAAGGTTAGGTAGGTTTTCAAAGTTTCTCTTGGTACAAAATTATAAATTTTACATTATCATAAATGAAAAATATATCTTTAAACGTATAAGAGAAATTTTAGAAAGAACTTAATTTTAGATGAGTTCTTGCTAATTGACCAGTTTTACCTAATCGGCACGACATAATATATATATATATATATATATATATATATATATATATATATATATATATATATATATATATATATATATATATATATATATATATATATATATATATAACGTGCCTAATAAGTAAAACTGGTCAATTAGCAAGAACTCAACTCATTTAAAATTAAGTCCTTTCTAATATTTTCTCTTATACGTTTAAAGATATATTTTTTTCATTGATATTATTGTAAAAATTTATAATTTTCCACCAAAAGAAACTTAGAAAACTTACCTAACCTTATTATAACAAGCACAATTTAATTAAGCGTAACCCAACTAAATATATTTTAGATACGTTTACAATCTATCTTCTATATAAATCAAAATGTAAATGTTAGTTTGTTCAAAATCTTAAACCTCCGAAAGTTCTTCACCGATTGCTTTGAAAATTTAACAACTTTGCATTCGAAGATGCGCGTGTTTTTATATACCTTCTATTATATATTGCTACCAGGTGGAAGAACTGCGACAAAGTGAATGAGTTCCGTATGTAATGCATTCCTGAACACAGCTGGAGGTGAGGAATGCGCTACTTGAAGTTAACTGCTTATGGACGAAAATAGAAACAACCTGACCTGTCCTAACCTTAATTATACTTGACCTGATGACCGAGAAATGACCTGACCTGTCCTAACCCTAAACTTGACCTGATAACCTAGAAATCTTGCTCTAACGTACAATTTAGAAAGAAGAATAAATGTGGAAAAAGTTTTCTTAGTATTAAAGGAAATATGTCCTCATCTCTAGTACTTTTCACCCTAACATGGAAAGACCCTTTTCCTTCCAAGTCGATGCCGGTTAGTAGGGTGGGGGATGAATTTCTGCGGATAAGATGGGTCTATTCATCAGTTTTGCTATTTTTCTATCAAAATTAGAGAACCATGAATTCTCAATGGCAACAATTTAAGGAGCTGGGTTTGGGTCTTTCACTAGTAAAAAAAAATGAAGTCTATATGGGATCATCATTTTAAATCAGAGTTCTCACTGACCATTTATTCATTCAGTGATCAACCGCATAGCACGTCTCACGCAGTGTCAACTAAAGTCAAGAGATAATACTTCCGACATGTTGGCTTTATTGATTTCCCTTTCCCCCAGTTAGTTGGGTAATCTTTTACTTTGTAGACAACCAAGGTGTGGTGTGTGGAATGAGTTGACAGGTTGTTGCAATGAAGCAGAGGTGGCGTTAGACACATGTGATGTGAGGTATCAGTCTACTGCCTCCCTGAGCTGCAGCTATCAGATAGTCTACTGCCTCCCTGAGCTGCAGCTATCAGATAGTCTACTGCCTCCCTGAGCTGCAGCTATCAGATAGTCTACTGCCTCCCTGAGCTGCAGCTATCAGATATTCATTAATTCAGCTACTGGCTGTTTACATATAATTTTTAATCTTCACTACATTCTGCACACCGTGCATAAAACCTCATTTCAATATTTGCTTTGTGATATAGCCAACGTGAGAGAGACATTATAGAATGGCTTATCACTGTGACCTGCCTTGATATAGCTTAGGATAAGTCCTCTGTTACGTTTTCTTTAGACAAGAGTTAAGAGTATTGACAAGTTCTACCATCATAAAAAAAAATAGTGTGCACATACAAATATTAAAAACACGACAGCAAGTGTCTACAAAGGTGCGTTGAATAACTAGCACCCCTTCCTCTTAAAGATATTTACATATGAAAAAAAAAAAAGGCTGAAAGGACTCAATGGCAATAGATGTTATGATTATTCATTAAGTGTATTTAAGCTTAAGGCTATAATTGTGTATGTATTTTTTCCCTCTTAGTTTAGAATAATCGAAGCTTGAGTAATTCGAACACAAAATAAAATATGTTTTGTGTGTTCGGAACAAGTTTCATTGCTACTTAAATATTTTGTATTTTTTTTTTTTGATGTATGATGTGTTAGGTAGACAGGAAGCCTTAGCCATTGATTGGTTAACACTTTTAGACGTTTTAGGAAGAAATAGTTTCACATGCGTCACTGGCTGCTTTCCACTGTGACCTGCCTTGATATAGCTTAGGATAAGTCCTCTGTTACGTTTTCTTTAGACAAGAGTTAAGAGTATTGAAGTTTTATTCCCAGAAGCTGGTGTGTGGGGCGCAAGATAAGCGTTGCTATGGAGTTTTTCTGTAACGCAAGCTGGCATGTGTAGTTACCAGCTGGGTGTGCCTCAGAGGTCTGGAGTCTAGCACTCCGGACGTATTAATAACGTCAGAAGCGTGTTGCTAAGTTTATACAGGCTACTGTAGGTTGCTAAAGAGTGTGTATAGTTGTATTTGTGTATTTGGGGGAAGGGGGGATTGCTGCATGAAGCATTTAGTACACAGTTTTCGTGGGAGGTTACCGTAACCTCCTGTTCTATATATACTCTTCCATGGTGGTTGCTAGCTAGATGCTCACGCGAAAATTAATTTCTGGAAATAAACTAGTGATGAAAATTTAAAGTCTAGGATACGAGTCACTCTAATTATAGGACGGATTTCAGCGATTCCAGCGTTTTGACTAATACAGAATATTGACAAATTTGTTAGCACACAAACCGAACACAATGGTAATTATCATTCATGAAATGTACAGTCAAATATATTTTATACCCAAAAAAACTAGCAGAAGTGCCACGACTTTCACTCTCCTGCATCACAGAATTAGTGGTCACTGTGTTTTAAAAGTTTGTATCCAAGTAGCAATGGGTTTTTGGAAGTTATAAAAGCCATTCAAGAAATTATGGAATGGGTTCAACTACTTTGATTATAGGGCACCTGCAATTACCACTATCCCTAGAGTTTGACATTATTACCATGCACAACCGTGACAATTTTAAAGTGAAACAGATGATCCATTCTTGTCTTTAGGCAATTTAGGAACAAAACTTTCGATGAAGAAAAAATATATATAAAAAATGTACAATACCAGGGATACCTAAATTACATAGACATGAAGAGTCGTGATAAATGTGTTCTAAGCTAAGTTAGTTTATTCGGCAGAAAACACACTTGCTTAGATAATTATAAATATATATATAGAACCTTGAGTTTTCCCTGAGGTACGTTTATTGTCTTCTCTGAGGATGAGGGTCCCCAGTAAAGTTCTAGAGGTGGTACCTCCGTGTGTGTGTATATATATATATATATATATATATATATATATACATATATATATACATATATATATACATAATTATATATATATATATATATATATATATATATATATATATATATATATATATATATATATATATATACATATATATATATATATACATATATATATATATATATATATATACATATATATATATATATATATATACATATATATATATATACATATATATATATATATATATATATACATATATATATATATACATATATATATATATATATATATATATATATATATATATATATATATATATATACATATATATATATATATATATATATATATATATATATATATATATATATATATATATATATATATATATATATATATATTGTATACACACTCATCTGAGTTTTCTTTGATTTTATCTTAATAGTTCTTGTTCTTATTGCTTTTCCCTTTCATATACATGGGGAAGTGGAATAAGAATCTTTCCTCCGTAAGCCATGCGTGTTGTAAAAGTCAACTAAAATGCCGGGAACAATGGGCTAGTAACCCCTTTTCCTGTATAGCTTACTAAAAAGAAGAAGAAGAAAATCGTCAAAGTGGGATGTTTGAATGTGCGTGGATGTTGTGCGAATGATAAGAAAGAGATGATTGTAGATGTTATGAATGAAAAGAAGCTGGATGTCCTGGCTTTAAGTGAGACAAAGCTGAAGGGGGTAGGAGAGTTTCAGTGGGGAGAAATAAATGGATTAGATCAGGGTTTCAAATAGAGTTAGAGCTAAAGAAGGAGTGGCAATAATGTTGAATAATCAGTTATGGCAGGTAAAGAAGGAATATAAATGTATAAATTCAAGGATTATGTGGAGTAAAATAAAGGTTGGATGTGAAAAGTGGGTTATAGTAAGTGTTTATGCACCTGGAGAAGAGAGAAGTGTAGAAGAGAGAGAGATTTTGGGAAATGTTGAGTGAGTGTGTGGGGAGTTTTGAACCAAGTGAGAGAGTAATTGTGGTTGGGGATCTTAATGCTAAAGTGGGTAAAAATGTTGTGGATGGAGTAGTAGGTAAATTTGGGGTGCCAGGGTTAAATGTAAATGGGAGCCATTAATTGAGCTATGTGTAGAAAGAGGTTTGGTAATAAGTAATACATATTTTATGAAAAAGAGGATAAATAAATATACAAGGTATGATATAGCACGTAAGGAAAGTAGTTTGTTGGATTATGTATTGGTGGATAAAAGGTTGATGAGTAGGCTTCAGGATGTACATGTTTATAGAGGGGCAACGGATATATCAGATCATTATTTGGTTGTAGCTACAGTTAGAGTAAAAGGTAGATGGGACAAAAGGAAAATGGCAACAGCAAGTAAGAGAGAGGTAAAAGTGTATAAACTAAGGGAGGAGGAAGTTAGGGTGAGATATAAGCAACTATTGGCAGAAAGGTGGGCTAGTGCAAGTAGGAGTAGTGGGGTTGAAGAGAGTTGGG
Source organism: Cherax destructor (assembly GCA_009830355.1). Taxonomy (NCBI): domain Eukaryota; kingdom Metazoa; phylum Arthropoda; class Malacostraca; order Decapoda; family Parastacidae; genus Cherax; species Cherax destructor. The sequence continues at coordinate 357 of WNWK01014529.1, read as the reverse complement.
ATAGTTTTAAAATGCAGTATTAGAATGTGGGGCAGAAGTTTGTGGTTATAGGAGGGTGGGTGCAGGAGGAAAGAGGAGTGAGTGGTGGAATGAAGAAGTAAAGGGTGTGATAAAAGAGAAAAAGGTAGCTTATGAGAGGTTTTTTCAAAACAGAAGTGTTAGTAGAAGAGCAGAGTATATGGAGAGTAAAAGAAAGGTGAAAAGAGTGGTGAGAGAGTGCAAAAGAAGAGCGGATGAAAGAATGGGAGAGGATCTGTCAAGAAATTTTGCTGAAAACAAGAAAAATTTTTGGAGTGAGATAAACAAGGTAAGAAAGCCTAGGGAACGAATGGATTTGTCAGTTAAAACAGAGTAGGG
>WNWK01014528.1:25000-51010 GCA_009830355.1 Cherax destructor | reverse complement strand
AATATATTTTCTTAAATTTAAATTTTTTCAAAGATTTTGGAGAAAGGGTAAGTTAGATATCGGCCTGTAGTTTTCAGGTCTGTTGATCTCCTCCCTTATGTAGGGGGTGACCCTCGCTATTTTGAGTATTGAGGGGAAGGTAGGGGATTCAATGGATTTTTTAAAAGGTGTTGCAATATGGTAGAGAACTTGAGAGGCTTTTTGTATAAAAAAGGTGGTAAGTTATTTAGGTCACCTCTTTTTTTTTTAATGTGTTGATTATAAGTGAAACTTCTATTGGGTTGGTTGGGCTAGGAATGTGTGTTCGGATAGGTCCGTGAGATAGTCGTTGGTGGAGTATTTGAACTTGGGTTTTGCCCAGCTTTTTACCTATGGTGGAGAAGAAATTTGAGTTTGTTTGCTGTTTCAATAGGTGGGGTGGGGGTTCATCTGGTTTTGTTAGCTTGATTGTTCTGTTTGTGGATTTTTTTTTTAGTTATAGAATTTCAGATAGGGTTTTCCAGGTCTTTTTTTATATCACCTTTTAAGTTATGTAATCTGTTCTCATAGCAATTGTTTTGATCTTCTTATCAGACTCGTTAGGTTTGATGGTAGCATTTTTTTTGTTCTCTTGTTATTTGCCCCATTCTGTACTTTTTTTCATATAGGTGCTTTATATTAATGGATTTGAGTATGCTGGGGGTTGAAAGGGACTATTTAATCTTTAGTTGTGTTTGTTTATTTTTTTTGGGCAGTGTTATTATAGGGTATTGGGTCTTTTAAGAAAATTATTAATACATAAGTCAGTATCTGGGAAGTTGTCTATTTCTGTTTGCCATTAATGTTTGTCATAGCTGTTATAAAGCTATTTATAGCTGTCTCATTATGTAGTCTGAAGGTAACTTTAGTAGTCTCTAGTGGTAATTTTCCGAGATTTGTTATGAGAAAGGTTGGGTAGTGGTCTGTGGTATTGTCTGTGATTATGCCTGATTTTAATGGGGATATGGTATTATTATAATATTATAATTATTATTAAAATAATAAATGATTTTTGGTAAATATTTTTTTTCTCAGTTGTTTGTTGGGCTATCTTATTGAAACTTGGGCAATGTATGATGAAAAGATGCTTCTTAACATACACTAAAAATGAAGGAAATCGGACCATAAATAACGGAGTTAACTTCTGAACCATTAGCCGCATATTTTCGTATGGTTTTTATGGTTAAATTCCCGTTTTTTTGGTCTCATTTGAAATAGATATGATTTTGATTGGTTTCAATACGAAAAGTACCTTGAAATTGAGCTCAAAGTAGCAGAAATGTTCGAATTTTGCCGATGTTCAAGAGTAAACAAATGACGTCACCATCCAATACCTGTCCGAGTGGCCATTCAAATACGCAAGTCATGAATGGGTTGTCATTATTTATACAATTATGTATTACAATAATGCAGTAGTTTGCATAACAGAAAATCTTCTAATTTTTTGTGTGAATAAAAATTCCAAATTGTAAGCAAGACTATTATTATAAGAATAGTGCTTGTGGAAGCGTATTTTTGGGGGTTTGAAATAGACTAACCTACGTGACATTATTTCTTAAGGAAGTAAATTCGTTCGGTAACGGCACTTGAGCAGGCTTCTGGAATGAATTTTGTTCGTTAGCTGGGGGTCCACTGTACGTACGTAATAATAATAATAATGATAATAGTACATATAATATAATAATTATATACGCACGTAATATAATAATATAAATTATTATAAGAATACATATGTACTACTACTAATAATAATAATATTATAATAATACGTATGTATATAATACGTAATTATATATGTACATGTAATAATATACATAATATAAATTATTATACAGTGGACCCCCGGAGTTCGTAATTAATCCGTTCCAGAGGGCACACCGAATATTACGAACTCCAAATCTATTTTCCCCATAAGAAATAATGGAAATTCAATTAATCCGTTTCAGACACTCGAAAGTATTAAAATAAATATTGTTTCCACATTAAATTACACAGAAAAGAATGAGATATAAAGTACTGTTATGGGGTATTATGGACTTGTTATGGGGGCTATGGAACCCAGCATGTATTGTTGTAATTAAATAACATATGAATGCCTAATTATATTGAATTAATCAGGAGTACTGCTTAGTTGAGTTAAAAGGCTTGGCCATCCTTAAACTTAAAAGTGAATTACCTGATCTCTCAATATAATAGGTTATATAAATAATGCACACATTTAATTAAGTATTAATATTAAGTTGCATGTCTCATTGTAATAACTTAAGAGATGTTGAGAGGATGCAAAGTGATGTGGATGTTTTGAGGGGGAGGAGCTTAGAGAGATGTTGGCTTCCCACAATCCCTTCCTGGAGAACAATGGCGGCTAGAGTGAGCTGTTGTTGTTGGTGCTTATCTTATCTTGGCTTCAGGGCTGAATGAGAGCCCAAAAGGTAATAGGGAGGGTTGTAGATCGATGTTACCATGACATTCTGTGATCTTCAGTGTATCAAGACACTGGAGGGTTAAGAAATGTTGAGAAAGAGAGTCAGAGTTTGGTAATTGTGAGTTGAGGCAGAGTTGACAACCTTCGGTGACATGAGAAGTCCAGGGAGGTATGTTGTTTGTGTCTTGGTGTGCTCTAAGTACGAAACGGTCCAACGGTTGCCTGAGTGGTCCCGTGTATCTCCTCCATGTACTATAGCAGTTCCTCCTTATAAGGTTGGAGGATCTGTATGGAGTGAGGTCCTCGGAAGATGGGGGTATGTGCCTGACCATTTAAGGATTTTGGGTGTTGACTGGAGAGTCTCACTTTTTTGGTTCGGCCACCACGTAAGAGACACCTTGACATGTTTTTTGGTGAAGTTTCTGCCTGGGGTATACCTGACTGCTCTGGGTTTGGCTCTACTCTCATCTCCTGATCAGGAAGATGCCATCCTGGAGTACCAGTTGCCTGCTGGATTTACCGCAGCGGAGGCACAGGCCTGTCGGTGCTGGCTTTCACAGTGGGCTTGTGTGTAGTCCTTGCATTGTAAAAATGTATTATGTTGATAACCACTAAAGTAGTTAATGGTTACACCCTGCAGTATGGGGATGTGGTTAAACTGTTTTCTAGTAACCTCTGCACTCTGTTCTAGTACTGTTCCATTCATGGGTTTTGTTGGTGTATGGTAAGGGCAGAATTGCATGTTTATGCTGGGAAGGTTCAGTGGAGCCATGAGATTTGTAGATTGCCATGTTGTATGTCACCTTGTTGTATAACTGTACAGTGAAGAGTTTTTTGGTGCTGGGGTATATGTAAAACCTCTAGTAGTGTTACTACCACCTTTAGGCTAAGACCTTATTTTCCCTAGCCGTATCCTGCGGGACACTACTAGCTTTTGGTGAGACTCCATCTTATAAGACTCCGTTTTATAAGACTCCGTCTGGAGGTGGGGGTGTTATGGGGTATTATGGACTTGTTATGGGGGCTATGGAACCCAGCATGTATTGTTGTAATTAAATAACATATGAATGCCTAATTATATTGAATTAATCAGGAGTACTGCTTAGTTGAGTTAAAAGGCTTGGCCATCCTTAAACTTAAAAGTGAATTACCTGATCTCTCAATATAATAGGTTATATAAATAATGCACACATTTAATTAAGTATTAATATTAAGTTGCATGTCTCATTGTAATAACTTAAGAGATGTTGAGAGGATGCAAAGTGATGTGGATGTTTTGAGGGGAGGAGCTTAGAGAGATGCTGGCTTCCCACAATCCCTTCCTGGAGAACAATGGCGGCTAGAGTGAGCTGTTGTTGTTGGTGCTTATCTTATCTTGGCTTCAGGGCTGAATGAGAGCCCAAAAGGTAATAGGAGGGTTGTAGATCGATGTTACCATGACATTCTGTGATCTTCAGTGTATCAAGACACTGGAGGGTTAAGAAATGTTGAGAAAGAGAGTTGAAGGTGGCAGCTGAGCCATGTGCTTTGGGAAAGGCTGATTATATGTTTAGGAGTGGAGACCTGTATATTATATGTATATACTTCTTAATATAGCTCTATTTTTATAATGTTGGTTTAAATAACCTTTAAAAGGAATGTGAAGGAATTAAGTTTTCAAGATGCAGCAGCTAAACCTGAGTAAGTATCTTTTAGCCAAATAATGCTCCTTTTACCCTAAGACCTTTTAAGTAAATACCCTATGCTAGTACATGTAGAACCTTGATGATAAATAAGGGAAAATAACGTAACAAGTACATAAAACAGTAATAACTTGACACTTACCTTTATTGAAGAGTTGTTGATGTGTGGAAGATGGAAGGAGGGGAGAGGAAGGAGTAGTTGCTAGTGTTTGGAAGGGAAATCCCCTTCCATTAACACTTCAGGTACCAAGTTCTTTTCTTGGGTTACTTCCCTTCTTTGTTTTTTAATGCCACTAGGACCAGCTTGAGAGTCACTGGACCCCTGTTGCTCAAAAAAGTGTTCCAGAGAGTTCTGTTTCTGGCAAATGTTTGGAATTGTGCCGGCGACAGGGGTGTGTATGTGGACAGGACAAGATAGTCCTTAAAAATGACACTAATATAAACTCTATGGCTTATTTATCTATCACAATTCATCTAATATGACATAATAAACAATATTAATAACATAGAAACATGACATATACTTTAAAATGAATAAAATGTCATTACGAATGTGAGGACTGGTGTTTTGTTGATTGTTGTTGGGTGTATGAGGGCCACTGAAAGATCAGCCTTAAATAAAGATGGCCACCAGACATGGCAGTGTTGTCAGTTGCCCTATATAACTCCAACAACATTGGAGGAATTAAGTTTCGTGTCGTCATTTTCTATCGATTAATGGCTTAACTTACTTGCTACACTGTTAATGCTACACTTTATCGCTGGCTGGCACAACAGCCTTTATCAACTCCTGCTGCTTTAATATCATAACATATCGTAAAATCACTGAATCACTTAAGAAGACACATTCTCCCCTCTCAGCCCTTTAACAAAGGGCTGGCACTAGGAGCTTTCTTTGGGCCCATGGTGGCTTATTTAGCAGTTGTAAGCACTAAAAACAATGGAATAATGACAAAATGTATGGTATGAATGCATGGGTGGCGGTCACTCGCTGCTAAACAATGGCACACTGACTCTGAATGGAGTGTCCGGCCCGCTCGGGCCACGCATACGAATCCGGGACGAATTACTAACTCCGAGCGGATCTACGAACACTGAACCAATATTTTTCCGAAAAAATGTTACTAACTCCGAATTTTACGAACTCCGATGCCTACGAACTCTGGGGGTCCACTGTAATATGTAGGTACTAATAATAAATAATACTATAATAATTATAATAATACATAATACTATAAGTGAGTTTCAGATCGCCACCACAAGATGGCAGTATGTATGTGTATCAAAACAACGCTCAATCCACATGTGCCTAACTCGCGGTGGAGGGAAATTCTTGTGTTTTCCTTATCCTTTGTGCAGTTATTTTGCAAAATTTCTTGTTTCTAACAATGGGTCCTAAGAAAGCAAGTGCAAAAGACAGTGCTGAGAAGAAAAAGAGGATGATTTCCATGGAATTAAAGCAGTGAATAGTGAAGTGACAAAGTGTAGCATTAAGAGTGTAGCATTAAGAGTGTACCGTAAAGAGTGTACCGTTAAAAGTGTAGCATTAAGAGTGTAGCATTAAGAGTGCAGCATTAAGAGTGCAGCATTAAGAGTGCAGCATTAAGAGTGCAGCATTAAGAGTGTACCATTAAGAGTGTAGCAATTAAGCGATAGAAAAAGGATGAAATGAAATGAACTGCTGACAGCATATGTCGCTGTGCCCAGCATCTCTTCTCCCTCATCTAATGCAGTTTGCCTTACAAACTCCATTTTCTGTTATAATAAAATCATGGGAAGGAATGTAGTGAGAAGCAGGAATGGCCGCTGTGCTGCTGCCTCCACTAACACTCCTCACATACGTAATAACATATTTCATTCATTCTAGAGTATATATCATGTTTCTATGTTATTAATATTGTTTATTATGTCATATTAGATGAATTTTGATAGATAAATAAGCAATAGAGTTGATATTAGGGAAATATTGAAGTATTTTGTGGTGCCTGGAATTCCACTGGAATGGATTAATTCCATTTCAATTTATTTAAATGGGGAAAATTGACTCAACAAAACGAGCAAATCAAGATGCGAGCAAGGTCACAGAACAGATTAAATTCGTAAGTAGAGGTTCCACTGTATATTATAGAACAATAGTAATAAAAAAATTTTTTATTGTTGGTTTGTGTAAACAAGTTTTGTAAACAATATAATGATAATAATGTTTGAGAGGTTAGTGTGTTGCATTACAACGAGTGTATATATGTACAATGCACCTTACTTTGGTCTCACAGGCCACATAAGTCACTTGAAAAAAAAAAAAATATTGGAAAATGCAAGAAACCTTCGAATGGAAGTAAAAATAATTTTACCGGGTGAGCGGCATTCGCTGCTGTTGACATACGTGGCTCATTTTCTGGCAACTTTATGCCTCTATATCTTGGTAAGTACTGATCACAATTTTTTTTTTTGCTTAAAACAATCGGCAAATTAATCTTAACATTTTGATATGAATTTTTTTTTTTCGAATATTTTGCGACATAAGAGAGAGAGACTTCAGGATTTGGGGTTGCGACAGTTAAAGGTTAATTGACATGACATCAGTGAATCTCTGGTGTTTGCCAAGCTGTTTGCTCTAGCTGGCTGTAACGGGACTCACCTTTACCCATCATTATATACTTGAGCATATGGCAGTAGAAAAGGTCTCTTTATCATTATTATGAAAATAAGCGTTATATTGGCAAGTGGTATGTCTCCCTACATCTAGGTAGGGATTTATGTGACGATAAAGTTAACTATCCATCCGCTCGTTAACAGGTCAGGAATTCCCGCTTTACCACGTCATCGTACTCCAATGGGGGGCCACCTGCTACACAGCCGTCAGTATCTATTCAGCGAGTCAGACAGAGAGACCGAGAGAGTATTCTGTAATCGAGACAGCAAGCAGCGATCTGTCGGTGATCAGTCAGATGTCATTCAGTCATCATCGAGTCAACAGTCAGTGATCAGTCAGTGAGCATTCAGTCCTCAGTGAGACTTTCATGGTGAGAACTGTCCTCTCACTTTTCCTGAGAAGCACCTTGGATTTATTCTTCTGACCTTTGTGAGGTTCCTGTGTAAGCCTCCAGCACCTTGAGTGGTGTTTGTCTAAGTCGCGGCTCAAAGCAAGTGAGTGCGCTGTAGTAAGTGAGACGCTGAGGTTCGTCTCTGTTGCCGCTCAAAGCAAGTGAGTGCGCTGTAGTAAGTGAGACGCTGAGTTTCGTCTCTGTTGCCGCTCAAAGCAAGTGAGTGCACTGTAGTAAGTGAGACGCTGAGGTTCGTCTCTGTTGCCGCTCAAAGCAAGTGAGTGCGCTGTAGTAAGTGAGACGCTGAGGTTCGTCTCTGTTGCCGCTCAAAGCAAGTGAGTGCGCTGTAGTGAGTGAGCGCGAGGGTTGTCTCTGTTGCCGCTCAAAGCAAGTGAGTGTGCTGAGTAAAGTGAGACTTTGGAATATGTCTCTAATGGCACTCATAGCAGAGTGAGTGTTGTGCAGTTGTGGAGACTTTGGAATATGTCTCTAATGTCGCTCCATCAAGTGAGTAGTGTGTGCAGCTGTGGAGCTTTGGAATATGTCTCTAGTGGTGCTCGTAGTAAGAGCGTGTGTTTGCTGTATTACAGACGCTAGTTTTCCTTTAGATTTACTAGAAACGAGTTTGAGCGACATAGTCTTAAAAGACGACTGTGTATATGTCCTTGAAACATTCATTGAAAACTTCTTAAGTGCGTAAACATTTCTATTCCATTTATTGCTCTGAAAGTGGTTACTAATTAAGAGTGGTGAATAGTCTCGTTCTAGATACATTACGGTGATAATGGATTAATAAATAAGTGTGATGCTTTCCGACTCAGTGTGAAGAGTCAATGTATATTGTTAATGAATAGAACGTCTTGCAATTTTAAAGTCATTTAGAGTAATAGATGAGAAGAAGATTGAATTTGCACCCTTCATTAATAAGTGAACTTAAGATAAGCTTGTTTGTAAATACTGTTTCATGGTGACATCATTTTAAATATTTTATATAAAGCTTTCTCGGATTATTAAGTTAATAAAAACCAGAAAGAATTATTGTGATTATTTAGTTCCTCTTGATCCTTTCCATTTCCATTTCTTTTCATTTCTTTGTAACTTGAGAGTTAAGTTCTGTTACATTGTTACTGGTCTGGCAGAACGGCCTAGAAGGCCCAGGTTTGTAACAAGTGGGGGCCTGTCAGGATGCTTTGATCCAAGGAAAGGAACAATGAGACAGAAATAATTCTTTCTAGTAATTGGATGACCTTAAGAAAAGGTATGGCAATCTGTGAAATCTCCGGAATGAAAAGTTGCTAATTTTCGAGGTTTCCTCTCAAAAGGATGGCTCTGATGTTTGGCTCTTACCACTCTCCCAGAAGATAAGCAACCATATGGAATAAGTAACTATGTTTCTTCCTTTATGCTATCGGTATTGGCGACTCTATTATTTGGCAGTGAAAAAGTGATTGGGAGCTTGGTCTTGGAGTGCTTCCCTTTACAGTTGGAGATCTGGATTATCTTTCCCTCTGTTGTAACCAGGTCTTGTACCTGTAAGTCAGGTTTCTCATAGTACCTGTAGCCCAGGGTCCCGTTCCTGTTTTCTAAGTATCCCCATGATGGGAGTTGGAATGGTTGGTTCTTTTTTTTAAACCCTTAGTATGTAAGGCCAAGAGCCTTTTTTTCATTTGTGAGTCCTGCTGTCCTGGGACCTTGGCATTCATTTAGTACTGTATAGTGAAAGGTACAAGTTTAGTGATGACATATTGGGGAAAAGAACCCTTAGGTTCCTTAGTGTTCGTTACAGATTAATGAAGATTACATTAATCTGTTCTGCATGTCTTTGGCATTTTAGTTCAGCTACTGTTAATGCTGGTGCCCTCTGTGATTTCTGTATTAGAAATCTTGATAGAGCTATTGGGCTTATTTTCCGGGGCAGACAAAGATTAAGATGAAACAAAACTCATATTTGTTCAAAAACTTTTATGGAAAAAAGTGTGGTATGAGATTATCACCTCTGGTCCTCTGGAGCGAGTGTTCAGTGGGAGGAAAAATCTGTAAGGACTATTCTTGGAGAGAAAGTCGGTGACCACTGCAGTCACGGGTGACATGTTAGTCACGGGGGACACTTTAGAATTCTTAAAAGGTTTCCTGAGGAAATAGTAAAAAATGTCCCCTTTTCTGTCAAAAAAATATTAACAAGTGCTCTTAACAGGATGGTTAAGCCCGAAAAGTCACTGGTTAGTCGGACTTGTCAAAGGAACTTATGGCCGGGCATGTGTTTTCTCGTATTGTTTTCCTCGTGTGTGAGCCAGCAAGGTCTTTAGTCAGTTGCTGTCTGAGTCGTTATTACAACAACTGTGTGGTGACTCAGTTAGGAGGGTACAGAGAAGCGCTCGTCTGAACCTTAAGACAAAGCTTTGAAAAAATACGGTTTTTTAGCCATATTGTCTCGTGCTGCTGTTTTTCTTCTGAGTATCTTGCTTGGAACTCCTTCGTCGCCTGGAAGAAGTCATTTTGGAGGTATTCACTCTGGGGAAAAGTCCTGATGCTCTTCGTATTTATTTCAAGACGTCTTGTTCTTGATGTGAGTATAGGTTTCACTCCAGTGTTAGTGTTTTTCTTCTTTTCCTGACATACTAACCACTATGCCACAAGCTGGTCTGAGCAGAAGTTTGTACACTTACCACTGCCTCTTGGGACAAGTTGGGCCCGAGCAGGGTCAGCTTTATCTTCTGAAAACTATCTATTTACAAGCTAGTCCTGAGCAAATGTTGGTATACTTTGACACACTGGCCCTGTTTTTAAAAAGCTAGTCCCTGAGCGAAGTCTGCATCCGTCTGACATACTAGCCTGACAAACTAGTCCTGAGCAGGCGTCGCTTTCCACTGAACTGAGGGAGTATTGGGCAGAACGATTGGCGGTTCTGCCTTGTAAATCTGGTGTGGATGGCACTGGTGGAGCAGTGTCATGAGTATAAGTCAGCGCCCTTCTGACATACTGCCTGATAATCCCTGGGCAGGGTCTGCTGGTACTTCCCCCGGATTGGTATATGGTGAGTCTCTGAGTAAATGGCTTTTGCTGCACGTGTAAAGTTTCAGAATGTGAAATATGGAAGGTAAAGGCGTATGTGGGAGTACGCTTCCACCTGGACTAGATCTTCTGTTAGTTTCATCACCCGTCTGTGTTCATGCTGTGTTGGGCCGTGTTCTTGGTTGCCACTGTTCCAGTGTCGGCCCCAGTTTGGGCCCGTTTGTATAAAAAACGGCGGTTGATGTTACCCAAACTGTTAAATCACCCTGACTGTTCCTCTGACTTCCAGTAAACTTAAATGAGATAGCGTGTTGATTAAAACATGTGTTAATTATATTTCGATGTATCTACTGTGTCAAGCTCTCTGCCCGACTTCAGTCTTACTAAATAGTGTTTTGACTGATCTAGTGTTTTTTATGTTCCCTTACTACTGGTGTTGCCCCCAGTGTTACCCGGGCTTTGCTGGTTAAAAATTATTTCTGAAAAGAACTTCATGAGTTAATGTCTGAGGTGTACAACCTCTTGACTTCTTTCCGGTCTCGGAACAGTATTGTGAGCTCCATTGCCGGACCCACTCACTTCTTCAGTGCTCTAGAGAAAGTGCTGGTGTTGACTAGGCGACATTATTCGTCTATGAAGCTAGTAAGGTACTCTGTAATGATAATCCTAAGACTGACTCAAGACTTCTGCTGTTCCTGCTATGATGAGTTGGACAAGATGCGATTGGACATCACCGTCAGTGGTCTGTTTCAACGTTTACATTTGTACAAGACTTACCATGATGTTGAGGCTTACTATATGAGCCAGTCACCAAACTTGACTTTGCTGACTTTGCTAAAAGAGGAGTTTACATCTCTTAAGTTTATAAATTTTTTGACAAATTTATTTGTGGAATATTCTTTAATGGTATTCTTTTGTTTCTACAGTACGTATCCGGAAGTAATGGATTGTCTCAACGGACCTTGCGAAGGAGTGCAGAGCTGCGATGCTACAACATGTATATTACGCAGCTGCCATCGCATCTTTGGCCGCTCCTCCACAATCTCCGTGGACAATACTTCCTTACTATTAAAGTTCTTGGTGCGACCTGTGGTCGTGAGGGGGAGGTGTTACGGGACTCACCCTTACCCATCATTATATACTTGAGCATATGGCAGTAGAAAAGGTCTCTTTATCATTATTATGAAAATAAGCGTTATATTGGCAAGTGGTATGTCTCCCGTACATCTAGGTAGGGATTTATGTGACGTATAGTTAACTATCCATCCGCTCGTTAACAGGTCAGGAATTCCCGCCTTACCACGTCATCGTACCCAATGAGGGGGGCCACCTGCTACACAGCCGTCAGTATCTATTCAGCGAGTCAGACAGAGAGACCGAGAGAGTATTCTGTAATCGAGACAGCAAGCAGCGATCTGTCAGTGATCAGTCAGATGTCATTCAGTCATCATCGAGTCAACAGTCAGTGATCAGTCAGTGAGCATTCAGTCCTCAGTGAGACTTTCATGGTGAGAACTGTCCTCTCACTTTTCCTGAGAAGCACCTTGGATTTATTCTTCTGACCTTTGTGAGGGTTCCTGTGTAAGCCTCCAGCACCTTGGGGTGGTGTTTGTCTAAGTCGCGGCTCAAAGCAAGTGAGTGCGCTGTAGTAAGTGAGAGCTGAGGTTCGTCTCTGTTGCCGCTCAAAGCAAGTGAGTGCGCTGTAGTAAGTGAGACGCTGAGTTTCGTCTCTGTTGCCGCTCAAAGCAAGTGAGTGCACTGTAGAAGTGAGGCGCTGAGGTTCGTCTCTGTTGCCGCTCAAAGCAAGTGGGGTGCGCTGTAGTAAGTGAGGGCGCTGAGGTTCGTCTCTGTTGCCGCTCAAAGCAAGTGAGTGCGCTGTAGTGAGTGAGACGCTGAGGTTCGTCTCTGTTGCCGCTCAAAGCAAGTGAGTGTGCTGTAGTAAAGTGAGACTTTGGAATATGTCTCTAATGGCACTCATAGCAAGAGTGAGTGTTGTGCAGTTGTGGAGACTTTGGAATATGTCTCTAATGTCGCTCACATCAAGAGTGAGTGTGTTGCAGCTGTGGAGACTTTGGAATATGTCTCTAGTGGTGCTCGTAGTAAGAGCGTGTGTTTGCTGTATTACAGACGCTAGTTTTCCTTTAGATTTACTAGAAACGAGTTTGAGCGACATAGTCTTAAAAGACGACTGTGTATATGTCCTTGGAAACATTCATTGGAAAACTTCTTAAGTGCGTAAACATTTCTATTCCATTTATTGCTCTGAAAGTGGTTACTAATTAAGAGTGGTGAATAGTCTACGTTCTAGATACATTACGGTGATAATGGATTAATAAATAAGTGTGATGCTTTCCGACTCAGTGTGAAGAGTCAAGTAATATGTTAAGTGAATAGAACGTCTTGCAATTTTAAAGTCATTTAGAGTAATAGATGAGAAAGAAGATTGAATGTTGCACCCTTCATTAATAAGTGAACTTAAGATAAGCTTGTTTGTAAATACTGTTTCATGGTGACATCATTTTAAATATTTTATATAAAGCTTTCTACGGATTATTAAGTTAATAAAAACCAGAAAGAATTATTGTGATTATTTAGTTCCTCTTGATCCCTTTCCATTTCCATTTCTTTTCATTTCTTTTGTAACTTGAAGTTAAGTTCTTGTTACATTGTTACTGGTCTGGGCAGAACAGGCCCTAGAAAGGCCCAGGTTTGTAACACTGGCACTCCCAAAAGGTTCTAAGTGGTCCCAAATTTTTTTAATACTGTGCACACGGAGTGCTAAGACCCATTCTATAATGACCAGGCATCTCAGGCCAATCGTGCCATATTTGGAGGCAGGGAAAATAAAACGTTGATCTATGTTTGGAGAGCTAGCGGTAACAATGTAGATCTACATTTGGACAGCTAAGGGGTTAATAACCCAACAAAAAGCTGATGTGCGATTGATTACCAACTCTTGCACTAGGCAACACACTCCACCACTTTTTAAGAGCCTATACTTGCTTAATATATGAAACATCTCTCATTATGCAAAAATGCTATGCACATAAAGGGCCAAGATCTGGAATTATTGCCAGAACATACTAAAGGGCCCCTGCCTGCAAATCAATTGAAAGGGACCAGTCCGGCAATTTGGTTAGGATTTTTATTTATCGTCCGATTTTTTATTTTGTGTACGTTTGAAGCATATATGTAACATAATAGACAAAGTTTCAATAAGATTGGCCAACAAACTGAGAAAATTTTTTTTTACTGATTTTGACAAATGGCAGCACATGGTGCACAAATTGGCACTATGAGTGGCACTTGACAATCCCACTGTTAGAATACATCTAACACTTTTGAAAGAGTCAATTAATCTAATATACCTATCTTCTTTCAAAAAAATACATTTAGTACGTTTTTGGCATTCACCAAAATATATCTGCCTTTTACCTCCACAAAATCAAAAATATTTGAGATTTTCCCAAAACACTTTGCAAAAGTCAAGCACACTTTGTTTTATATTGTCTGTGAAAATCATTTCAATCCAATCATTATTAATGGTAATAAAAGAAGCAATAGTCCTAAATCTTGCTGGATATTACTGAACGCGGACTGGCTAATTACACAGAAAAGTACAAAACATTTCACAAAAATCGCTATTTTGGGCTTTTCTATGCAATATAAGTGATTTCTTATTGTTTCCATGTATGAAACACCGTTTCTTTAGTTCTACCAGAGGTAACAGAAAACCCGTCTCTTATAGTCGGTAACATTTTTTTCAGGCCACCACACCCTCCAGTATAAACTATACAAATAATATTATTTTGGCCTTCTTTCTTATTCGTTTATCTTATTTATCTTATGCATAATATCATTAATGAATAAATGATATAAGCAGAAAAGGATATTAGCAATAATAGCGTCAGTATAAGACATCTTGTGAGGAGCACTCAGACTGCCGACATCTATAAAAATCGATTACTGGTTGTTGCATCATCATGCAGCTCCTCCCACCTCTGATATAAGCTCCTCCCACACTGTAATGATGTTAAGTGGTAAATTTATTGTATTAGGAAGAAAAATAGACAGAAAATTGAAAAACAAACAAAAAAAATATAAAAAATTCACCTCACGCTTATGCATATATTTACCTGGCGGGTCGCCACCAGACATGTTTCAAGTAGCTATAATTTGCTTTAGAAACATCATATTATGATGTAGCTTTCACCAAAATGTTGCCAAATACTTACACTATTTTTCTGTAAACAAAACTCAAAATCATATTTTTTTGCATAATTCTCATGACCGCGCGAGAAATTGCCGCACCGGCTTAGAAATCAACTCATCACCCAAAATTAACCAGACAAACACTATACACCTACCAGTTAATCAAAAAAACTCCTAAATAATTTATGATTGCTCAACTATTTAATCATTACTTCAAACTTAAAATTGTTTCAGTTTCATTATTGTAAATTGTTCAAAATTGTAATATTGTAATTTTGTATATACTTCACTTCAACTATAAATCTGATTACTGTAAACAACTAGCTACCTACAGAATTCTTCCTCCGTAAGCCATGCATGTTGTAAGAGGCGACTAAAATGCCCGGAACAAGGGGCTAGTAACCCTTTCTCTTGTACATATTACTAAATTTAAAAGGAAGCTTTGGTTTTTCCTTTTGGGCCACCCTGCCTCTGTGGGATACAGCCGGTTTGTTAAAAGAACAACAACTAGCTTCCTCTATTGTAATAAGAAAAACGATGTACAGTGGAACCCCGAGTTTCGACTTTAGAACGATTCGAGTTTCAAACGTTTTTTTCGAACAAATTTTGTCCAGAGTATCAAACGTGCCTTGTGTTTCGAACCGCGCGTATGTACCAGACCTTTCCGCCCGGCGCCTGCCCGCGCAGGCGTCGTGAGTCGGTCTAGCTTTGTTTATCCTCCAGTGAACATTACCCTGCGTGCTCATCCAAACATTTCACAATTAATTAATTGTGTTTGGAGCTTGTTCATTGGTTGAGGCAGTGGTAGTAGAGGCAGTGGTAGTAAGAGGCAGTGGTAGTAAGAGGCAGTGGTAGTAAGAGGCAGTGGTAGTAAGAGGCAGTGGTAGTAAGAGGCAGTGGTAGTAAGAGGCAGTGGTAGTAAGAGGCAGTGGTAGTAAGAGGCAGTGGTAGTAAGAGGCAGTGGTAGTAAGAGGCAGTGGTAGTAAGAGGCAGTGGTAGTGAGGCAGTGGTAAAAGGCAGTGGTAAAGGGCAGTGGTAGAGAGGCAGTGGTAGAGGCAGTGGTAGAGGGAGGGAGTAGAGGCAGTGGTAGTAGAGGCAGTGGTAGTAGAGGCAGTGGTAGTAGAGGCAGTGGTAGTAGAGGCAGTTTATTGTGACAAGATACAAAGATTTACAATGGGTTGTGGGATTACAAGAGGTGTACATGCCAAAAGACCCTAATATGCAGAGCATTGTGGGCAGACTTAAAATTAGAGGCAGTGGTAGTAAGAGGCAGTGGTAGTAGAGGTAGTAGAGTGAGAGATGAGTAAACAAGATTAAATGAATAAACGAGAGAGAATGAGTGTGTAGAAGGTTCGCGAGTTTTGTAAACAAACCAGTTGTTGTTGTTGTTGCTGTTACCAGCCTGGACATAAATGAATTCTGTTCACTCTGTGAAGCCGACTGGAAAAACATCTCGTATTTATGTTAATTTATATGTTTATATGTTACGTAGCGTGTTTATTATATAATTTTGAAAAAAAAACATCATAAATGGATTAAGCAAGGACCGTCAAAATACGGTCCTGAAAGCATGGTTTTTGCGCCGGTCCTCCTACTCCCCCTGCGCATCTAGGTTCCCGTTCTCTATTTCTGACCAATCACAAGCCTTCTGCGAGTCGCTCCAGCTGCGTGAGACCGCGTCTGCTCGCTTCCCATTGGTTGAGAGACCAAAATGTAAACACTTCTCGCTTGGCGTAATCCTGAGCCTGATTTTTGCTCTAGTTCCACTCCATATAGCATTGTGATTATACTCTCTACAATGTCGGTAAGTACTGATTGTTGTGTCCAGTGTGTAAATGAATAGTTTAGGCATGTTTTGAGATATATATCAGAAGTTAGATATGCATAATATGAGTGTACCATGCAATTGAAAAAAGTGCAACAAAAGAGGACCGTTAAAATACGGTCCCGCCCGTCACGGCCACATTGTAAATTTCAGTAAATAAATATTTATATAAAAATTTCTAGTGCATATATGAATTCTGTAGTGGTCTGGGTGTGTACAGAACATTCTTATTGTCATTCCAGATCAATGAGAAATTGTTCTATGGTGAATCCTCAAAGAAAAGTCCAAATATCTCTGCATTTTGGAGGAAAGTGACTCAGATCCAGAGCCAGCTGACCTGGAATTACTTGACAGTGGTGATGAATACTTGCCACCTGATGCACAGGTGTCAAGTGATGATGAGGAGGAAGATAGGCCATCCAAAAGCCTAAATTAGCCAAGAAAAGAAAGGTATTGTGATCGAGGTACCCTGATGAAGAAGCTCTTCATGATGAGCTTGCTGTTCAAGCTGATGCTGCATGGAAGAAGGAAGATATCAATAATGACTCTTTGAGTGTATACAACATGAAAAGCCTCTTGCAATTAAGTGTCCATTTGATTATTTTAGCCAGTTTTTACCCCAAATATGATAGAAAGCATGACATATCAAACTAATTTGTATGCCAAGCAAAAAACATAGATGCTACTTTTGTAACTAATGGTGAAGAAATAATCCAGTTCATAGGTATTCTGTTGTTTATGGGTATTTGTTCATACCCATCCCTAGATGATTATTGGGCAAGTTCAACTAAGGCAATCCAGGTTGCAGAAGTCATGTCATCTAAGAGGTTTAGGTTGCTTAGGCGTACAGTTCATTTCAATGATAACACCCAAAAGCATAAGGACAGATTCCACAAAATAAGGCCTCTTTACACTGCACTAACTAAAAATTGCATGATTGTCGGTCACTAAAAGCCAAATGCATGCCACTGAAGCAATTCAGGCTTGAAGTCTCTGTCACTGCAAGATCCAAAGGACAAAAGTATGGATGCAGCAACATAAGATCAAATCCAAGACCTTCAACAAGTACTTCCAGTGGTAACAGTGATGATGTTTGCAAGCCTTGCAATTGCCATCTTCAATGCAGTACCAACGTGCAGCTAGGCCTGATGACAGTGTGAGGTTGGATAACATGCTACCTCACTGGCCATCAAAAGGAAAGACATTGTCATGCAAGTATTGCAGCACAAAGAAACGTCATGTTACAACCTCATTTTCTGTTCAACATGCAAAGTTAACCTATGCATCAAGAAGAAACAAATTGCTTCATAGCCTTTCATTCTAGTAATTAGTTATCTATAATGATTGTTCTTACTCAGGAATTCAGGAATATGTAACGAAAGTTTTATCCCTTTGCAATGTGTGCATCTTTCTTTTTGGTACATGTATATATTTTTTATACTTAAAAATTGCTTTTAAACAAGTTCCATTTATGTTTTTGATATTGTCTACTAGTATAATAAATTAGAAAAATACTTATTTGGTGTTTCATTAACAATTGCAAATTTGCAACATTCAGAATTTGACACCCTTTACCGGGCGGGACCGTAAAAATACGGTCCTTGAATATTGGCAATTGCGCGAAAAGTTATTTTTAGAATTTCAATTATATGGGCTCATTATCCTTACATTGAGCTACTCTATCCACTCATATGAAATACATTTCGAAATTATCATTTTCAGGGGAGTGCCCGGTAAAGGGTTAACGTTTTATATGCCTCAGTGATTATTATTGTGTTATTATTATTATCATTATTAATGCGCCTCAGTGTGATTATTATTGTTATTATCGTTATTAATATGGCATCTTCAAGACTAATAACACACTCTTAGTGATTTTAATGTGTTCCTGCATGCCAACACAGGCGCAAGTTGTGGAGTTTAAAGCAGTTAAGTTCAATGACAAAGTGTAGCATTAAGTGTAGCGATTAAGCGATAGAAAAAGGACGAAACAAAATAAACTCCTGACAGCATAAGCCGCTCTGCCTATCTTCTGCAAGGTATGTAAATGGTGTACGTACACCTGTTCATTTGTACATTATGGTTTTCTTATGAAAGAAGTGATCTAATACAGTTAACATTACAAACTCCATTTTCTCTTATACTAACATGCCTGAAGGAGGAAAGAATGGGACGATGTTTTCATAGCTGGAGCAAGAATGCCCTCCACCACTATCCTTCCCCGCCACCACATTCGTAATGACATACATATTTTATTCATTCTAGAGTGTATATCAGGTTTTTATGTTATTTATATTGTTTATTATGTCATATTAGATGAATTGTGATAGATAAATAAGCTGTCGAGTTGATAATAGCGTCATAGTGAAGTAGTACTATATTGTCATGCCTCCTAACAGCAGGAACGAATTAATTGGATTTACATTATTTCTTATGGGAAATATTGCTTCGAGTTTTGAACGTTTCGAGTTTAGAACTAGCTCCTGGAACAGATTAAGTTTGAAACTCGGGGTTCCACTGTATAATAAAAATTTACTCCTCCCCAAATCAGTAGTATTAAGTAGTCTGTAAGCATTAGTTTTTTTTTTTTTATTAACACATTGGCCTATTCCCACCAAGGCAGGGTGGCCAAAAAAAGAAAAACTTTCATCATCATTCACTCCATCACTGTCTTGCCAGAGGGGTGCTTTACACTACAGTTATAAAACTGCAACATTAACACCCCTCCTTCAGAGTGCAGACACTGTACTTCCCATCTCCAGGACTCAAGTCTGGCCTGCCGGTTTCCCTGAATCCCTTCATAAATGTTACTTTGCTCACACTCCAACAGCACGTCAAGTATTAAAAACCATTTGTCTCCATTCACTCCTATCAAACATGCTCACGTATGCTTGCTGGAAGTCCAAGCCCCTCGCACACAAAACCTCCTTTAGTCTGCCCGAAATGCCCTAGCATGATAGTGGCTTTCTTTGTACTTAACAAATCAAAATTGTAATCACACAATGTAAACATTGCAAAGAAATAAAATCTTTATCTTTATGTATTATGTTATGTTAAAAATTGTTTTATGCACCAATGATCAGATCTATATGCCTTATTCTATTTTAGTAACACTATGATTGTAACATACCAAACCTATATTATCTGCAAGAAAAATATTGTATTAATGGGCATTTTGTGAGAAAGATTAAGCATAAGCAACATAGATGATTGCTGAAGTCAGGTACAACACAAAATGCAACTGAAGACTTTTGTTTTTTGGAACTGGCTCAGTTACTCACCACATTCCATAATAAACATTTAACTGCTGGCTCCTTCTCATTGCAGTAAACTTTCTATTTAACGAACTTGGGAAATATGAAACAAAACCTGCTAGGACAACAGATTTGGCAAGAGTGGATAAAGTCCTTTGGTGGCAGAATTGCTCATTATTGTTACAATCACAGCAAAATAATCTTTTCTCTATCCACCACAACCACCATTATTGGCCACCCAATCCTATCCATTAATCTGTTAAATAGAGGGTTTACTGTACTCTACTGACACCTTATGTTTGGCATAATTGTACAGTGGAACCTCGGTTTTCGTATGCCCTGGTTTTCGTAAGATTCGTTTTTTGACAACTTTTTTTGTCAAAATTTTGTTCCAGTTTTCGTACATCAGCTCGGTTTTCATAGAGTTGCCGTACCAAACGCGTCCACTTGTCTGCGCCCACACAAAGCATCCCATGCGTTGTGACTCAGTCTGCCTTTGTTTCTCGTTGAGTGAGCATCACCCTGTGCATTCATCCAAAACATTTTTTAATAATCCATTGTTTTTTGTGCTTATTTATTGAGTGTGACTGCTAAATAAGCCACCATGGGGCCAAAGAAAGTTCCGAGTGCCAGCTCTTTGATAAAGAAGGCGAGAAACACGATAGAATTCAAGAAAGAACTCGTAGCAAAGTACGAAAGTGGAATGAGTTGCAAGGTTTTGTGGAGAAATATCACCCTAACAAAGCTGTTGCAAGCCGTGTCTGCAACATGTTCAATGACAATGCCTTGCCCCATTTTAGGCAAATCTTAAAGAGATGCCAGAAACAAACCTATCTGGACAGATTTTTTGTGCGACAGGGTCCAGTGACTCTCAAGCTGGTCCTAGTGCCAGTAAAAGACAAAGAATAGGGCCTTGATACCTGAAGTCCTTATGGAGGGGGATTCCCTTTCCAAACAATAACCTCTCCTCCCTCTCCCCTCCTCACCATCCTCCATACTTCAACAAGAGTCTTCAATAAAGGTAAAAGTCATGTTAAATGTTCATTTATCCATTTCATTAGTCATTTATATTTATTTCTCATTGTTTTCTGTACGTAAAACTATAGTTATTCTCTATACAGTGAACCCTCGGTTAGCGGCCGTTCCTGTTAGCGGCCGGTTATACGGCTCCCGGTTAGCGGCCGTTATTTCGGTTAGCGGCCATATGGGACAAGTCAACCCGCCAGCTGGAGCCGCTTGCGCTTCAGTTTGGCTGTCTCAGTGCGTAAGGAAGCTTATGCTTATTCATCCAGACATTTCACTTGTTTTTCGTGGTTTTTTTGTCAGTGCAACTGCAAAATAAGTAACCATGGCTCCCAAGAAAGTTCCTAGTAAAGTTCCTGTGGCAAAGAGAGTGAGAAACACCATAGAATTTAAGAGAGAAGTGATTGAGAAATATGAGAGTGGTATGCGGGTGCTGGAACTTGCCAGGATGTTTGGGAAAAACAAATCAACAATTACAACCATCCTGTCAAAGAAAGAACAAATCAAGGATGCTGATGTTGCCAAAGGAGTAAATGTGCTTACAGGGTAAAGCTAACCACTGAAAAGCTGCAACAACTGGAAGTGGAACTTCATCAGACCAAAGTTCAGGCAATTGCTTCAGAAAAGGAGGAGGAAAAGGAAGAGAAGGAGGTGCCTTCTGCAAAGATTAAGGAAATTTGTTCCAAGTGGAATGATGTCCATACATTTGTTGAAAAACACCATCCTGACCAAGCTGAAACAAGCCATATCTGCAACATGTTTAGTGACAAAACCTTGTCCCACTTCAGGAAAATGTTAAAGAGGCGCCAGAAACAGAGCACTCTGGACAGTTATTTTGTGCGACAGGGTTCTAGTGACTCTCAAGCTGGTCCTAGTGGCATTAAAAGAAAAGAAGGAAGTAACCCCAGAGAGGGACTTGTTACCTGAAGTCCTTTTGGAGGGGAATTCCCCTTCCAAAAACTAACTTCTCCCTATCTTCCAGAAGCCAGCATTAGTCTTCAATAAAGGTATGTAATACTGATTTAATTGTTAAAAAAATTATTTTTTTGTGAATATTTTTGTCTGGAACGGATTAATTGTATTTACATTAATTCTTATGGGGAATATTATTTCGGTTAATCCTGGAACGGATTATGGCCGCTAACCGAGGGTCCGCTGTAAAATGTATTTTTTGTTAATATTTTTGGGTGTCTGGAACGGATTAATTGGATTTACATTAATGGGAAATATTGTTTCAGTTGTCGTACGAATCGGTTTTCGTCAGACTTTTTGGAACGAATTAATCACGAAAACCGAGGTTCCACTGTACAGTGGACCCCCAGATTATGTCATTATTTCGTTCCAGAATGCTGTTCAAGTGCCTTTACCGAATGAATTTGTCCTTTTAGACCCCCAAAAATACACTTACAAAAGCACTTACAAAAATACACTTACATAATTGTTCAAGTTTGGAGCAGTACATAATCCGGGGGTCCACTGTATTACTTTGAGATAAATTTATTTAAAACAATGCTTACATAAGTGAGAATACACTTTACAAGCTCACCAGTCCATTAGGCATAGTATTTTTCTCCAAGTAATTCAAGTACATGAAGTTGCTGTTATATCCTGTGCTGTGAAAGATTCCTGCCTGAGGCTCCAGAGCAAACAAAAAACATTCTGGTGTACCTGCAACACATAATAATATATCAATAGTATACAGTAAATAATATATAATTTTACAGAAAATTAGCATGAAAATGTCACTGTGTATTTAGTAGATTAGTTTTAAAATAAAATGTACATTATATCTTTATGAATTTCATCTTAAGAATTAGTATGGAAGATTTTTCCATAGCACCTCAAAAAGACTGTTGGAATACATGTTGCTAAGGTCATCAGAAGAGCCATACAGTGGGATACTCTTCGAGTTTCTTCAACCAGACCATCTTTCCAAAAGAGAAAACAGTCCCACTAGGACTGAATTTTGCCTTAATGATACTTAAAAAGGTGTCTGGGAAGAGCATAACTCTCTTTCTAGCTGTGAGAACTCATCATGCCAGAAATTTCACACTCATATAAGAGCACTGGTATAACTATACTCTTATACATTTCCCTCTTTGCTCCCATGGATAGCATTCTATGTCTCCACAGACTCTTCAGTGCACCACTCACCTTTTTCCCCTCATTAGTCCTATGATTCACCTAATCTTTCATAAACCCATATGCTAACAAGTGCACTCCCAAATATCTGAATACATTCACTTCCTCCATACTCCCCATCCCTCCAATCTCATATACAATCTTTTATTATGTATACAGTAGACCGTCATTTAGCACGATAGTTACGTTCCTGAAAAAGTCGTGTTAGATAATTAAAAGAACTTATGGGAAAAATAGGGTTACGTTCCTGGAGTCCCCCAAAAAGCCAAACAAGTTTTTTTTAGACCAACAGATCTTACAAAAATAAAAGTGAATGTGTAATTGTAGTTCATTATCATGATGTATTATGTTGTTTTTACTGCTTAAGACTACAAATGTAATAGAAATAATAGTATTTACCTTAAATTGTGGGTGCTGGTGTTTGTGGATGATTGTGAAGAGAGTGGAGAGTTATGCTGTGGCCATACTGGGCTGAGGTGGATAGTAGAGGTTCTGGAACTGAAGTCGATGGTTGAACTGAGTGTCTAACTTTAAGTCAGTCAAACCATAAGTCAGTCAGTCAGTCAGTCAGTAAGTCAGTCAAGCCATTCAGTAAGTCAGTCAAGCCATTCAGTAAGTCAGTCAAGTCATTCAGTAAGTCAGTCATCATTCAGTAAGTCAGTCAAGTCATTCAGTAAGTCAGTCAAGTCATTTAGTAAGTCAGTCAAGTCATTCAGTAAGTCAGTCAAGTCATTCAGTAAGTCAGTCATCATTCAGTAAGTCAGTCAAGTCATTCAGTAAGTCAGTCAAGTCATTTAGTAAGTCAGTCAAGTCATTCAGTAAGTCAGTCAAGTCATTCAGTCAAGTAAGTCAGTCAGTCAGTCAGTCAGTCAGTCAAGTCAGTCAGTCAAGTCAGTCAGTCAGTCAGTCAGTCAGTCATTCAGTCAGTCACACAAACTTATGTTTACATCTTTTTATGTGTACAAAATAACACTTCATTACGGCCACGGATTATGTCTTGTCTAATATCTTTGTTTTCTTCGTTAATTCAAGATCAAAACACAATTCACTCTCTCTTATTCTTCACAAACACAGCTGGCTTGTAGCCGAGGACTTTTTGACGTGTATGAAATACGTACGAATGCTGGGATGGTGGGGTCCGTGGTGGCTGGGTAAGGCGGGTGCTGTCCGCTAAACAACAACAACAAGGCTGCTTGTGGGAATGGTTATTTGTTTTTCCTTCCCACAAACTGTAAGTAAGTTTATTCATGTATACACAGATACAGTTATGAAGATTATCATACATAGCAGCATATGTGTAGAGAACCTAGGATAACCCAAAAAGTCAGAGTGACTTAGTATTTCCATTGACTGACTTTTTTTGGGTTATCCTAGGTTCTCTACACATATGCTGCTATGTATGATAATGTATGTAACTGTACTCACCTAATTGTGGTTGCAGGGGTCGAGGCTCAGCTCCTGGCCCCGTGTATCTGAATAAACTTACAGTTTGCAGGAAGGAAAAACAAATTCCCTTTTCCTCAAAGCATGAGGATTCTTAGGCAGTAAATAACCATGGGCTTACACTTGAAATTACCTGATGCATTAACGAAAAGGAGCAAGGTAAAGCGATCCTTTGCTGTCTTGAAACCTGGTGCACTTTTCTCTTGCTGACTGATATAAGTTCGTTTTGGCATTTTCTTCCAGAAAACACTTGTCTCGTCAGCATTAAACACTTGATGTGGCTCATAGCCACCCTTAGTAGGACCCCCACTGACTCAATGGTTTAACCCACCGCGGGCGACCGCACGCTCAAAATTTTTCCCCTCCTGCCGAACCGTGTAATATCATCTTTACGTCATGTAAGATGATAATGTGTCGCAAATCTTAAATCGTGCAATACCGGTAACGTGCAACATAATCTCGTGCTAAATGACGTTCTACTGTCTTTTTTTGTTATGTATCCTCATCACCTTGCTCTTTCCTATATTCACTTAACTTCTTTTATATACCCTTCCAAACTCGTTCATAAGCCTCTGCAACTTCTCTTCAGAATCTCCCAAAAGCACAGTGCAATCAGCAAAGAGCAACTGTGACAACTCCCACTTGTGTTAGATTCTCTATCTCTTAATCCCACACCTCTTGCCAACTCTCGAGCATTCACTTCTCTTACAACCCATCTATAAACACATTTAACCACCATTATGACATCACGCATCCTTGTCTAAAGCCTAATTTTACTGAAAAATAATATCCCTCTCTCTTACATACTCTAACCTGTGCCTCACTATCCCCATGAAAACTCTTAACTGCTTTCAGTAACCTACCACGTATTCCATACACTTGCAACATCCACCACATTGCTTCCCTATCACCCTATCATATGCCTTTTCCAAATCCATAAATGTAACAAAAACCTCTTTACCCTTATCTAAATACTGTTCACCTACATGTTCACTTTAAACACTTGGTCTACACACACCCTATCCTTCTTAACCCTTTGGGGGTCGACAGGCCTTCTCAGGAAAGTGTTCCTGGGGTCGAAATTTTTGGAAAAAAAAAATTAATTTTTTCTTATGAAATGATAGAGAATCTTTTTCCGATCATAACGCCACCAAAATTATTAAATTTGATCGAAAACTAACGGAATTATGCGTTCGCGAAGTTAGCGGTAGCCATGACACTTACGCATCGGCGATTTTGCCCACTTTGAGCCCTATTTTCGACAAATTCCAATGTTTCAGTCTCCTAAAACTATAGATATTTCGATAGAACTCCCTTTTTTCTATCGATTGAGTACAAGAAACTGCCTATTTACCAATTTGATCTACCCAAACGATGCCAATTTCAAAATAGGGTCCAGAATAAACAAGGCAGACTTTCCTGGCACTAAAATAACATGTTCTCTGTTCATTAGTCAGGCCCCTGTTCCATTATTTTGCTTTTCATTTTGAATTTTTATTCTCACAAAAAATAGAAGATTTACTGTTATGTATACAACTGCATCATTGTAAAAATGGTACAAATAATATCAGAGCACTTGTGCATGAATATAAGACTCGCCAGTTGATGTGTATTGGAGGCATGGTGTGATTTGTTTACTCTTGAACATCGTCAAAAATCGAACATTTTCGCTACTTTGAGCTCAATTTCAAGGTACTTGTCATTGTCATACCAATCAAAATCATCTCTATTTCTGTAATATATCTTCCATTCTATCAAATGAGACCAAGAAAACGAGAATACATCAATATATACCATACGAAAATCGACTGCAAAGTCGCTGTTTTAACCGAAAAAAACGGTCAGTTTTTTTTCTCTCATTATGCAGTGTGTACTGCAGGATTTTTTTTATACTGCGCACACTGACCACACAGACCCATTCTTTCATATG
>WNWK01014528.1:0-20000 GCA_009830355.1 Cherax destructor | reverse complement strand
GACTATTTCACTTCCTGACTACTCTATGGCTGAATAAATACTTCCCAACATCCCTTTGACTCGTCTGAATCTTCAACTTCCAATTGTGACCCCTTGTTTCTGTGTGCCCTCTCTGGAACATCCTGTCTCTATCCACCTTGTCTATTCCACGCAGTATTTTGTATGTCGTTATCATGTTTTCCCTAGCCCTCCTGTCCTCCAGTGTTGTCAGGCAGATTTCCCTTAACCTTTCTTCGTAGAACATTCCCCTTAGCTCTGGAACTAACCTTGTCACAAACCTTTGCACTTTCTCTAATTTCTTGACATGCTTGACCAGGTATGGGTTCCAAACTGGTGCTGCATATTCTAGTATGGGCCTGACGTACACGGTGTACAGTGTCTTGAACGATTCCTTACTAAGGTATCGGAACGCTATTCTCAGGTTTGCCAGTCGCCCGTATGCTGCAGCAGTTATCTGGTTGATGTGTGCTTCCAGAGACGTGCTTGGTGTTATAATCACCCCAAGATCTTTCTCCTTGAGTGAGGTTTGCAGTCTTTGGCCACCTAGCCTATACTCTGTCTGCGGTCTTCTTTGCCCTTCCCCGATCTTCATGTCTTTGCATTTGGCGGGGTTAAATTCGAGAAGCCAGTTGCTGGACCAGGATGTCCAAGTCTCTTTGAAGTCCTGCCTGATCCTCATCTGATTTAATTCTCCTCATTAACTTCACATCATCTGCGAACAGGGACACTTCTGAGTCTATCCCTTCCGTCATGTCATTCACATATACCAAGAATAGCACTGGTCCTAGGACCATGACCTATTGTTGCCTCCCTGTCATGTATTCTCTGATCCATTGCAGTGCCCTTCCTGTTATACGCGCCTGATCCTCTAGCTTCTGCACTAATCTCTTGTGAGGAACTGTGTTGAAGGCCTTCCTGCAGTCCAAGAAAATGCAATCAACCCACCCCTCTCTCTCGTGTCTTACTTCTGTTACTTTGTCATAAAACTCCAGAAGGTTTGTGACACAGGATTTGCCTTCCATGAATCCGTGCTGGTTGTTGTTTATAATCTTGTTCCGTTCCAGGTGCTCCACCATTCTCCTCCTGATAATCTGCTCCATGACTTTGCACACTATACTGTGGCGTACTTCTGGTTCCTTTCCTTTTTACTGTACTCGCTGTGTTCGTTGTATTCACTAACTCATCTATCTTTTTCACTGTACTCACCATAGTCACTGACACATCTTTACTTATCTCTTATCTCTGTCTTGGGTCACACTTATTCTTCATATACACCATGACGACCTGTTTGAAACACTTTTAGGCCTAGTTCCCAACTGCTACCCTGATCTCATCTTGCCTCCTGCACTTATCAGCACTTGTATCTTTCTTTTTTTTCTGTCTTTGTTATTTGTGTTCTTTTCTTTACTTTTCTGCTTTTAGGAAAATATGCTAGTCCCTGAACTTTATTGATTCCCTGAGGTATCTGAACACTAATTCACAACAACCCACTTCCTGTATGGCACCATCCAGTAATGGTCTTTTTCTGGGCTGGCTCTATACACTTGACACTATTTTCTTTATTTTTCTCTTCTGTGATCACTTAAATTTCACTTTTGCGGGGTTCATTTCATTATATGCACTTAAAGGTTTGCACACGCCTATTTCCCGCACTCTATTCCCTCTAAGACCGTCAGTAAAAACGCAAATTTATGGAGCTCAAACGCGCGTGACTTCACCCCACTACAGTGTGTGTGTGCATGTGTGTGTGTGTGTGCATGTGTGTGTGTGTGTGCATGTGTGTGTGTGTGTGCATGTGTGTGTGTGTGTGTGTGTGTGTGTGTGTGTGTGTGTGTGTGTGTGTGTGTGTGTGTGTGTGTGTGTGTGTGTGTGTACTCACCTAATTGTGGTTGCAGGGGTCGAGACTCAGCTCCTGGCCCGTTGTGTGTGCATGTGTGTACTCACCTAGTTGTGGTTGCAGGGGTCGAGTCATAGCTCCTGGCCCCGCCTCTTCACTGGCCGTTACTGGGTCACTCCCTGCGCCATGAGCTTTATCATACCTCTTCTTAAAGCTATGTATGGAGCCTGCCTCCACTACATCACTTCCTAAACTATTCCACTTCCCGACCACTCTGTGACTGAAGAAATACTTCCTAACATCTCTGTGATTCATCTGAGTCTTCAACTTCCAACTGTGTCCCCTTGTTGCTGTGTCCCATCTCTGGAACATTCTGTCTCTGTCCACTTTGTCAATTCCTCTCAGTATCTTATATGTTGTTATCATGTCCCCCCTATCTTTCCTGTCCTCCAGTGTCGTCAGGTCGATTTCCCTTAACCTCTTCTCGTAGGACATAACCCTTAGCTCCGAGACTAGTCTTGTTGCAAACCTTTGCACTTTCTTGAGCTTCTTCACGTGCTTGGCTAGGTGTGTGTTCCAAACTGGTGCTGCATACTCCAGTATGGGCCTAACGTACACAGTGTACAGGGTCCTGAACGATTCTTTATTAACCCTTAAACTGCCCAAACGTAGATATACGTTCGCGTGCGTACTGCCCCAAACGTAGATCTACGTTTTTTTTCAAATGCTTTTAACCTTGCCACGATAAGCCTGAGTTGCCTAGAGATTAGAGAATGGGTCTGTGCACTCATTGTGTGCAGTATTACAACATGTGGGAATAACAAACAAAATGCACTCTTCATTTTAAAGAAAAAGAACAATTTATTTTTTTCTCAAAATATTCGGTCAGCTACGCACGTGAACATATATCTACGTTTGGACAGTTTAAGGGTTAAGAATGCTGCTCTTAGGTTTGCTAGGCGCCCATATGCTGCAGCAGTTATTTGGTTGATGTGCGCCTCAGGAGATGTACCTGGTGTTATACTCACCCCAAGGTCTTTTTCCTTGATTGAGGTTTGCAGTCTCTGGCCCCCTAGGCTGTGCTCCGTCTGCAGTCTTCTTTGCCCTTCCCCAATCTTCATGACTTTGCACTTGGTGGGGTTGAACTCCAGGAGCCAATTGCTGGACCAGACTTGCAGCCTGTCCAGATCCTTTGTAGTTCTGCCTGGTCCTCGTCTGACTGAATTCTTCTCATCAACTTCACATCATCTGCAAACAGGGACACTTCGGAGTTTATTCCTTCTGTCATGTCATTCACAAATACCAGAAACAGCTCGTCACCGGCGCCCACTCTGACACCTCACCATGTACCATGACTCGCTGCTGTCTTCCTGACAGGTATTCCCTGATCCATTGTAGTGCCTTCCCTGTTACCCCTGCCTGGTCCTCCAACTTTTGCACTAATCTCTTGTGTGGAACTGTGTCAAACGCCTTCTTACAGTCCAAGAATATGCAATCTACCCACCCCTCTCTCTCTTGTCTTATTGCTGTCACAGTGTCGTAGAACTTCAGTAGGTTTGTGACACAGGATTTCCCGTCCCTGAAACCGTGTTGGCCATTGTTGATAAGCTCATTCCTTTCTAGGTGCTCCACCACTCCTCTTCTCCTGACTATCTTCTCCATGACCTTGCATGCTATACATGTCAGTGACACTGGTCTGTAGTTTAGTGCTATGTTCCTGTCTCCTTTTTTTAAAAATTGGAACTACATTTGCTGTCTTCCATACCTCAGGTAGTTGCCCTGTTTCGATGGATGTGTTGAAGATCATTGTTAGGGGTACACCTGATGGTGTACCCTACCTCTCCTCCTTTCTGGAGGCCCTTCTATCTCCTCTGTGAACACCTCTTTGAATCTCATGTTGAGCTCCTCACACACTTCATGGTCATTTCTTGTGACCTCCCCTCCTACCTTCCTCAGCCTGATCACCTGGTCCTTGACTGTTGTTCTCCTCCTGATGTGGCTGTACAGCAGCTTTGGGTCAGATTTGGCTTTCGCTGCTATGTCATTCTTGTACTGTCTTTGGGCCTCCCTTCTGATCTCTGCATATTCATTTCTGGCTCTACGACTGCTCTCCTTATTCTCAGGGGTTCTTTGCCTTCTGTACCCTTCCATTCCCTTGTACACTTGGTTTTGGCTTCCCTGCACCTTTGGGTGAACCATGGGCTCATCCTGTCTTTTTCGCTTCTCCTGTTACCCTTGGGTATAAACCTCTCCTCAGCTTCCTTGCAAATTGTTGTCACATATTCCATCATCACGTCTACTGACTTCCCTGCCATCTCTCTGTCCCACTGAACTCCATGCAGGAAGTTCCTCATTCCCACATATTCACCTTTCTTGTAGTTTGGCTTCATTCGTGCAGCCCTTCCTGCTTCCCCCTCCACTTGTAACTCTACTATGTATTTGAAACTTAGAACCATGTGATCACTGGCCCCAAGGGCCATGTGTGTGCATGTGTGTGTGCATGTGTGTGTGCATGTGTGTGTGCATGTATGTACTCACCTATTTGTGGTTGCAGGGGTCGAGTCATAGCTCCTGGCCCCACCTCTTCACTGATTGCTACTAGGTCCTCTCTCTCCCTGCTCCATGAGCTTTATCAAACCTCATCTTAAAACTATTTATGGTTCCTGCCTCCACTACATCACTTTCTAGGCTATTCCACTTCCTGACAACTCTATGACTGAAGAAATACTTCCTAACATTCCTTTGACTCATAGGAGTCTTCAACTTCCAACTGTGACCCCTTGTTTCTGTGTCCCCTCTCTGGAACATCTTGTCTCTGTCCACCTTATCTATTCCTCGCAGTATTTTATATGTCGTTATCATGTCTCCCCTAACCCTCCTGTCCTATGTAAATGCATGCGTTCATGTGCGTCAGGCAAGGCCTGACATATATTGTATAAAGCACCAGTCATATTACTTCCTGCATGATGGAATATGACATGGGAAACAGAGCTAGCTTTTGTTCCCACCATGTAATTATCATATACAGTGGACCCCCGGTTTACGTACTGCTCCAAACTCAAACAATTAAATAAGTGTATTTTTTTAAGTGCTTTTGTAAGTGTATTTTTGGGGGTCTAAAAGGACTAATCTATTTTACATTATTCCTTATGGGAACAAATTAGTTTGGTAACGGCACTTGAACAGCATTCTGGAACGAATTAATTACGTAAACCGGGGTACCACTGTACATACAACAGGGTAGCAGCACACTTGTACTGTACGTATCCAATTTTGTTTAATAACAAAAACTTGCACATCTGTCCCTCAGTATCCAAGATGAAACCTTTCCTGAGACTGCCTTCCATAAATGTGAAGAAATAGGTTTAATAACTGTTATGTTATGCAGTCACATGAAAAGCCAGTCAATGATAAGACACACTTCTCGTTGTGTAGACTGTGATGTAAGTACTATGCCCTAATTAACTCTTTGACTGTTTCGGTTATATATAGTGGACCCCGGTCTAAAACTTCACTCCTGAAGTCTGCTCAAGTGCCATTACCACGAATTTACTCCTTAAGGAAAATTTCAGTATCCAAGATGTAAACCTTTCCTGAGACTCCTCCATAAATGTGAAGAAATAAGTTTAATAACTGTTATGTGTATGCAGTCACATGAGAAACAGTCAATGATAAGACACATATTCCGGTTAGACGTGATGTAGTACTATGCTAATTAACCTTTGACTGTTTCGTGTATATCGTCTTACGAGCCACTGTTTCGGACGTATCAATCGCCTAAATTCTAGCGGCTTCAAATCAAACGGGAGAAAGCTGGTAGGCCCACATATGAGAGAATGGGTCTGTGTGGTCAGTTGCGCAGTATAAAAAAATCCTGCAGCACGCAGTATGTAATGAGAGAAAAAAACTCCGACCATTTTTTGGATTAAAACGCCGATTTGAGGTGTATTTTCGTATAGTATTTATGGTTGTATTCTCTTTTTATGGTCTCATTTGATAGAATGGACAACATACTACAGAAATAAAGATGATTTTGATTAGTTTTATGATGAAAACGACCTTGAAATTGAGCTCAAAGTAGGAGAAATGTTCGATTTTTGCAAATGTTCAAGAGTAAACAAATCCGCCACGCGTCCAATACACATCAATTGCGAGTCTAATATTCTTTCACAAGTGCACTGATATTATTTATACCATTTTACAATAATGCAATAGTCTGCATAACGGTAAATCTTCTATTTTTATGTGAATAAAAATCAAAATAGAAACCAAAAGTAATATAAGAGGGCCTAAAGACGACTAATGAACAGATAACATCTTATTTTAGTGCCCGGAATGTCTGCATTGTTTATTCTGGACCCTATTTTGAAATTGACAACTTTTTATTTTCCATGAAATTGGCCAAATTGCCAATTTCTGATCACTTTATTGGGTAGTTGAATCGATAAATTGGTGGTTTCTTGTACTCAATCGATAGAACAAATGGAGTTCTAAAGAAATATCTATGAGTTTGGTCAACTGGAACAATGGAATTTACCGAAAATAGGGCTCAAAGTCGGCAAATTGCCGATGCGTATATATTGCTGAGATCACTAAATTCGCAGAGTGTAATTCCGTGAGTTTTCAATCAAATTTCAAACTTTTGGTGTCTTTACCATCGGGAAACGATTCTCTATCATTTCATAAAAAAAATAATTTTTTTTTTTTTAAATTTTGCGACAACAGGAGAGCACTCAGGATTGAGGGTTGCGACAGTCAAAGGGTTAAACTGCTACAATTAGTATGACACCCTGAAACATCTAACACAATGATGAATGCTTGTGCATGATGTAAAAAAGAAAATGAGAAACTAAATAATAACTCTAATTTTAAGTGTGAGAGAAATTCTAAACAGTTTAGTGCTCTGCATAATTTATGCCACTAGCATGACTAAGCAAAGAATCTCATTTTCAAAACCCTGTAAAAAATTGTTTTTAAAACTTTTTCATTGTTTCTGATTTTAATGAATGGTGTAACATTCACTATTATAAGATATTTGCCCCACCACAAAAAGAGACTACAGGGAGGTTGGCAAGTATAAGTGTTAACAACATGTGAGGAGGAAGAAAAGAATTTGATAAGTTGTGAGTGTGGGGGAAGTTCGTGAGGAAGTGGGTAGAATGAATGGGAAGTAAGACAGCAGGGATTGATGGGATAAAGACAAAAATGTTAAAAGCAGGTGGGGATATAGTTTTGGAGCGGTTGGTGCTTTTATTTAACAAATGTATGGAAGAGGGTAAGGTACCTAGGGATTGGCAGAGAGCATGCATAGTTCCTTTGTATAAAGGCATAGGGGACAAAAGAGAGTGCAAAAATTATAGGGGAATAAGTCTGTTGAGTATACCTGGATTTAGATTTTTTTGGTAAAGTGTATGGTAGTTATTATTGAAAGAATTAAGAGTAAGACGAAGAGTAGGATAGCAGATGAAAAAAGAGGCTTTAGGAAAGGTAGGGGTGTGTAGACCAAGTGTTTACAGTGAAACATATATGTTAAGGAAAGGTCTCAATGTGACATTTTATTGTGGCAACGTTTCGCTCTCCAGGAGCTTTTTCAAGCTGTTACGGCTTGAAAAAGCTCCTGGAGAGTGAAACGTTGCCACAATAAAATGTCACATTAGTTGCATTTGTGTCCTTTTACTTAACATATTGTCGGTAATTCTACCAATATTGAAACATATATGTAGGTGAACAGTATTTAGATAAGGGTAAAGAGGTTTTTGTGACATTTATGGATTTGGAGAAGGCATATGACAGGGTAGATAGGGGAGCAATGTGACAGATGTTGCAAATGTATGGAATAGAGGTAGGTTACTGAAATCAGTGAAGAGTTTTTATGAGGATAGTGAGGCTCAGATTAGAGTACAGTATGTAGGAGAGAGGGAGATTATTTCCCAGTAAAGGTAGGCCTTAGACAAGGATGTGTGATGTCACCATGGTTGTTTCATATATTTATAGATGGGGTTGTAAGAGAAGTGAATGTGCGGGTGTTGGCAAGAGTGGGGTTAAAACATGAAGAATCTAACACAAAGTGGAGTTGTCACAGTTGCTTTTTTTGCTGATGACACTATACTTTTGGGAGATTCTGAAGAGAAGTTGCAGAGGTTGGTGGATGAGTTTGGTAGGGTATGTAAAGAAGAAAATTAAAAGTGAATATAGGAAAGAGTAAGGTGACGAGGATAACAAAAAAATAGGTGACAAAAGATTGATATCAGATTGGAGGAGAGAGTATGGAGGAGGTGAATGTATTAGTGTATCGAATCCGAATCTGCATCCGCATCCGTGAACATCCGCACAATTTCTTACATCCGTATCTGCATTCGCATTTCACTGCAAACAGATATCCGTATATACATCCGCATCCAAAATCCGCAGAACATCCGCATACTTCTTACATCCGCATCCGCAGAATGAGTAAGACATCCTTATACACATCCGCATCCACGGATATCTAAATTTTCACATCTGATACATCCCTAGAATGTACAGTGGACCCCGCCTAACGAGCAAAATTCATTCCAGAAGCCTGCTCAAGTGCCATTACCGAATGAATTTACTTCCTTAAGAAATAATGTCACGTAGGTTAGTCTATTTCAGACCCCCAAAATACACTTCCACAAGCACTTACAATATATACAGTGGACCCCCGGCTAACGTTCATTCCAGATAACGTTTTTCGGCTAAAGGTTGCTTTTTACGGTCAATATTTTTTCGGCTAGCGTTATTTACTCAGCTAGCGTTGAGCATCGGACCTGTCTGCCGCTCTGCGCTTGCGCACCTCCTCCCAGGACGCCAGTCCAGCGTTGTTTACACTTGAGTGAATATTACCCAGCGCTCTTTCAAGCATTCACAATACATTTGGTGTCTTTTGGTGATTTAGGACTGTCATCAGAAATAAGTCACCATGGGTCCAAAGAAGCTTCCTAGTGGCACCTCAGTGGTAAAGAGAGTGAGAACACCATCCAACTGAAGAAGGAGATTGTTGAAAAATATGAGAGTGGCGACTGTGGGTGAGCTTGCCAGGATGTATGGAAAGACAATCTACTATCACCACTATCCTGGCAAAGAGAAAAGAAATCAAGGAAGCTAACGTTGCAAAAGGGTTGATTATTTACGAAAAGATCGAAAACAGTGGATGAAGCTGAGAAGTTTTTACTGTTATGGATCAATGAAAACAGATAGCGGTGATAGTATTTCCACGGCGATAATTTGTGAAAAGGCAAGGCAGTTGCACGCAGATCTTGTCAAGACAATGCCTGGAACCAGTGGTGAGGCGAGTGATTTTAGCCAGCAGAGGCTGGTTTGAGAGGTTTAAGAAACGCAGTGGCATACACTGTGTTGTGAGGCATGGTGAGGCAGCCAGCTCAGACAAACGAGCAGCTGAAAATTTGCAGGAATTCAGGGGTTCATAGCCACTGAACAATTCCTCCCCCAACAAGTGTTTAATTGTGATGCAGCCTTTTGGAAGAAAATGCCAAGAGGACCTTCATTACTATGAGGAAAAGGCACAGCCAGGACACAAGCCTATGAAAGACAGGCTAACTTATGATGTGTGCCAATGCCAGTGGTGATTTTAAAGTGAAGCCTTACTGGCATCACTCAGAAAATCCCAGAGCCTTCAAGAAACACAATGTTAACAGGAATAATTTGTGTGCATTGGAAGGCTAACAGTAATGCATGGGTCACTAAGGACTTTTTGTGGAATGGTTGACTAAAGTGTTTGGCCCTAGTGTGAAGAAATACTCTTGGAAAAGAAATTGCCACCAAGTGCCTCCTGCTACTGGACAATGCTCCTGCTCATCCTCACAACTTGATGACTTTTTGTCTGATAAGTTTAGTTTCATCACAGTGAAGTTCTTGCCTCCTAACACCACTCCTCTTATCCAGCCCATGGACCAGCAGGTCATTTCCAACTTCAAGAAACTGTACACCAAAGCATTGTTTCAAAGGTGCTTGATGTAACTTCAGCCTCTGCATTAACCCTAAGAGAGTTCTGGAAAGATCACTAATATCGTGCATTGCATAGGCCTTATAGGTAATGCTTGGGAGGGAGTGACTTCCAGGACTTTGAACTCTGCTTGGAGACCACTGTGGCAGATTGTGTTGAAAAGAGGATTTTGAAGGATTTGAGGCTGGCCCTGACGACCCTGTGCCTGTTGTGGACTCTATAGTGGCATTGGGGAACAGCCTGGGGTTGGTGGTGAGTGGTGAGGATGTGGAAGAGTTGGTGGAGGAGCACAGGGTAGACTCTAACCACTGAAGAGCTGAGAGAGCTTCATCAGCAACAGCAAGATGACATTTAAGGAAATTGATTCAAAGGAGGAGGCTGGACAGGTTGAGGTAGTAACTTCTTCAGAGATTAAGGAAATTTTTTCCAAATGGGCTGATGTGCAGACATTTGCTGAAAAACACCACCCTGAGCAAGCTGAAGCAAACCACATCTGCAACATGTTCAGTGACAGAATCTTGCCCCACTTCAGAAAATGTTGAAGAGTCGCCAGAAACAGAGGACTCTGGACAGTTTTTTTCTAAGAAGAGTTCTAGTGACTCTCAAGCTGGTCCTAGTGGCATTAAAAGACCAAGAAGGAAGTAACCCAGAGAGGGACTTGTTACCTGAAGTCCTTTGGAGGGAGATTCCCCTTCCAAAAACTAAGCACTCCCTCACCCTCCTCCCAGTCTTAAAGATGCCAGCAAGTGTCTTCAATAAAGGTAAGTAAATGTTATTTTAAATGTTTATTTTATAATTTATTTATAAATTTTAAATTGTATGTAGTATTTGTGTGTGTTTTCTGTATGTAAAACTATAGTTATTGTTTAAAAAATTAATTTTTTTGTTAATATTTTTTGGATGTCTGTAACGGATTAATTGTATTTACATTATTTCTTATGGGAAATATGGTTTCAGATAACGTTTTTTTCGGTTAAAGCTCTAGCTCCTGGAACGGATTAAGAACGTTAACCGGGGGTCCACTGTACTTACATAACTGTACGATTTCCGGGGTGCTCGTTAGGCAGGGGTCCACTGTATTCAGATATTTAGGAGTGGATGTGTCAGCAGATGGGTCTATGAAAGATAAGGTGAATCACAGAATTGATAAGGAAAAAAATGTGAGTTTTGCACTTAGGAGTCTGTGGAGACAAAGAACTTTGTCCATGGAAGCAAAGAGGTGAATGTATGACTAAAGTTATACAAACGCTCTTATATGGGTGTGAAACATAGGTGGTGAATGTTGCAACAAGGAGAAGGCTGGAGGCAGTGGAGATGTCATGTCTGAGAGCAATGTGTGATGTGAATATAATGCAGAGAATTCATAGTTTGGAAATTAGGAGGAGGTGCGGGATTACCAAACTATTATCCAGAGGGCTGAGGAGGGGTTGAGGTGGCTTGGACATGTAGAAAGGATGGGACAAAATAGAATGACTTCGAGTGCATAAATCTGCAGTGGAGAGAAGGCGGGGTAGGGGTTGGCCTAGGAAAGGTTAGAGGGAGGGGGTAAAGGAGGTTTTGTGTGCGAGGGGCTTGGACTTCCAGGAAGCATGTTTGAGCATGTTAGGAGCAAATGGAGACAAATGGTTTTTAGGACTTGACATGCTGTTGGAGTGTGAGCAAGGTAACATTTATGAAGGGATACAGGGAAACCAGCAGGCCAGACTTGAGTCCTTTAGATGGGAAGTACAGTGTCTGCATTCTGAAGGAGGGGTGTTAATGTTGCAGTTTTATAACTGTAGTGTAAGTGTGCCTCTGGCAAGACAGTGATGGAGTGAATGATGATAAAAGTTTTTCTTTTTCGGGCCACCCTGTCATGGTGGGGGACGGCCGATGTGTTAATAAAAATTAAAAAAAAAAAGAAAAACTTAATATACTAAAACTACACTTCATTATGCTGAAATGTGACCATGAAAAATGAAATATCCCTTTTATGGGTTATTTCATTTATAAAGAAATAGACTGAATGAACTATTAGACTGAAAATGAAAACAATGGTTAACCAAATTCCTCATTATGATGATGGGATTCTATGTGCATTAGCACATTAAATAACCTGAATGAGATGGGAAATCATTATCAGGACTAGGCACTATTTGCAAAAGAAATCCTGAACATAAATTATCTCGACATCTTTGGTAAAAGTGATCATATTCCACTGAGGTAACTTTGTTGCAAGGTAAAATTTGAGGAAAGGAGGTAAAAAAAAATCACAAACAGGATTGACTAGGTTACTTGAGAGCTACGTATACCAAGTTAGTATTTCAAGGGTACAAAGAAAGAATGACGTCACACGCAAAGGGACCAGCTTTATAAAGATACACTAAACAAGTGTATATATGATACTGACACGACAGTTACTCGGGGGTCCACTGTACTATGATGCTGTTATACTTCAAAACTGACATACACCAAAAGAAGGTCAAATAAATACTTATACAGTGAGCCCCTGGTTCTTGTGATTAATCCGTTCCAGAGGACTTAATGAACACAGAATATAACGAACTCCGAATCTATTTTCCCTATAAGAAATAATGGAAATAAAATTAATCCGTTCCATACACCCAAAAGTATTAAAATAAAATATTTTTTTACAACATATAGACATTAAATTACACACAAAACAATGAGAAATAAAGAAATAATAGTACAATAACATGTCACTTACATTTATTGAAGAGTTGTTGATGTGTGGAAGATGGGAGGAGGGGAGAGGATGGAGTAGTATGCTAGTGTTTGGAAGGGGAATCCCCTTCCATTAACACTGCAGGTGGCAAGTTCTGTTCTGGGGTTACTGTCCTTTTTCTTTTAATGCCACTAGGACCAGGTTGGGAGTCACTGGAACTTTCACAAAAAATCTGTCCAGGGAGCTCTGTGTCTGGGAGGAGTGTCAATAATTTTTTTTTTCATTATTTTTCGTCCGATTCTTTTAATCTTTAGCACATGTT
Source organism: Cherax destructor (assembly GCA_009830355.1). Taxonomy (NCBI): domain Eukaryota; kingdom Metazoa; phylum Arthropoda; class Malacostraca; order Decapoda; family Parastacidae; genus Cherax; species Cherax destructor. Next base: position 7,192 of record WNWK01014528.1, on the reverse strand, counting down.
TAGAAGCATTTATGTAACATGCGATGCCAGAGTTTCAATAAGATCGGCCAACAAACAACTGAGAAAAAAAATAATTACTGATTTTGACATATGGCAGCGGGTACTTCCGGTCAGGCGGTACTAGCGGCGCTGCGGACACTTCCCACTCATAGAATACATCTAACCCCAAGATATTATGAAATGTATAATCTGCAATGAAATAAAATTTGTTTGTTTTGTTTGTTTGTTTGTATGAATGCCTGACAGCTTGCCTTCATGCCGAAAAAAAATACATTTGGTTCGCTTTTGACAATCACTAAAATATCTGCCTTTTTACCCCCCCCCCACAAAATAAACAATATTTGAGATATTCCAAATTTTTTTCCATAATATAATAAAACTCACTTTGTTTTATATTTCCTGTGAAAATCATTACAATTTAATCATTAATAATGGATGTATTCCAAGCAATAGGTCAAAATCTTACTTTCGAGATAATCGCGGAAAAGCGCGCACGCCTCATTTACGTCAAAAGATTCACAAAAATCTCGCTGTTTTGGGCTTATTCTACGCCTTGTAAGTGATTTCTTATTGTTTCCCATGTTAAAATGCCGTTTTCTTTGAGTACACCAGCGAGGCAATAGAGAAAACCGTATATTTATAAGCAGGAAGACTGCTGGATCAAGGTCTCCGATGACTGCACTCTCCGGTATATGACACTTATTATTATTTTGGCAGTCTTTATTATGCTTTTATCTTATATATCTTATGTCTGATATCATTATTGAATAAATGTTATAAGCAGATAAAGTGTATTAGTAATAATAACGTCAGTATAAAGACATTTGTTGGGAGTACTGTATCAAACCGCTGATCATGCAACTATCGTCCTTGGCTGCGTCTTGACTCCTCCCACCTCTGCTATAAGCCCCTCCCACCTCTGCAATAAGCCAATAAGCAGCTCCAACACTGTATTATGATGTTGAGTGGTAAATTTAGTGTATTGGAAAGAAATATAGAGAAAATAAAATAAAATAAAACAAAACAAAAAATTCATGTCGCGCGGTCACAAACCTGTTTTACCTTGCGCGTAGTAAGATAATATGTTTCAAATATCTATAATTTGCTTTAGAAACGATGTATTAAAATGGGATTTTCACCAAAATGTTGCCAGATTCTTAAACTATTTTTCTGTCAACAGAACTCATTTTCCATATTTTTCAATTATTTTCGTACGGCACCAAAAAATGGTCGACCCAGGCCCCTTAAAACATCCCTGAAATGGGACACCACATTGTCATTGTACATGTGGCCAACACGGCCTGCAACAGCTTCGTTCGGGTGATAATCATCCATAAAGCCTTGCACATCAGCCCATTTGGCACAGATCTCCCTAATCCTTGAAGAAGGCACCTTCCTCCATCTCTGTTCCTCCTCCTCCTCCTCTGAACGATTTTCCTGAACTGTGGTCTGTTGTTGCTGTTGAAGCTCTTGCAGATCTTCAGTAGTTATCTCTTCATTGTCCTCCTCCACCAACTGTTCCACATCCTCGGTACAAACATCCAACCCCATGGACTTGCCCAGTTCCAAAATTTCTTGCACAACAGGCTCAGGCTCAGGGTTCTGAGGCTCAGCCCCAAAACCTTCAAAATCCCTCTCTAGGACACAGTCTGGCCACTATTTTCTCCAGGTAGAGTTCAAAGTCCTGGTAGTCACTCCCTCCCAAGCCTTACCTATAGGTTTACACAATGCAGGATATGGAAATGATCTTTCCAAAAGTCTTTTAGGGTCATATTCATGTCTATGGTCACATCAAAGCACTTTGAAACATTGCTTTGGTGTAGAGTTTTAAAGTTCAAATGACCTGCTGGTCCATGGGCTGGAGGAGAGGAGTGGTATTAGGGGGCAAGAACTTCACTTTGATGAACTTAAAGTCCTGCACAATTTGCTCTGCCAAGTCTGGAGGATGACAAGGAGCATTGTCCATTATTAGGAGGCACTTAAGTGGCAAATTATTTTCCTTGATATATTTCTTCACACTGGGGCCAAACACTTCATAAAACCAGTCAAAGAAAATTTCCTAGCGACCCATGCCTTATTGTTAGACTTCCCATCACACACAAATTAGACTTGGCAACACTGCATCTCTTAAACGCTCAGGGATTTTCAGAATGATACACCACTAAAGGTTTCACTTTAAAATCCCCACTAGCATTAGCACACAACATCAGAGTTAGCCTGTCTTTCATAGGCTTGTGTCCTGGGAGTGCCTTTTCCTCCTGTGTAATGAAGGTCCTGTTTGGCATTTTCTTCCAAAACAGGCCTGTTTCGTCACAAGTGAACACTTGTTGGGGTTGGAATTGTTCAGCCTCTATGTACCCCTTGAATTCATTCACGTAATTTTCAGCCGCACTTTTGTCAGAACTGGCTGCCTCACCATGCCTCACAACACTATGTATGCCACTACGCTTCTTAAATCTGTCAAACCAGCCTTTGCTGCCTTTAAATTCATTCACTTCAGCACTCATTGCAGGCATTTTCTTAACGAGATCATTATGCAACGCCTTGCTTTTTCAGATATTATTGCCTGCGAAACACTATCTCCTGCTATTTGTTTCTCGTTGATCCACACCAACAACAAAGTTTCCACTTTTCCAGCACTTGAGATCTCTGTTTTGTGACCATACTTGCACCTTCGCAACAACAGCGTCCTTGATTTCCTTTCTCTTGGCCACAATGGAAGAGATGGTTGAATGGGCTTTGCCATAGAGCCTGGCCAGCTCAGCCAGCACTCCTTTCATTTTGCATGATTCCTTCTTCAATTCTCAATTTTGACATTCTTACCACAGGCTTGGCACTAGAGCTTTCTTGGGGATGGTGGCTTATTTGAGTGCAAGACAAAACACTGGAATAATGACAAAATGTATGGTATGAATGCGTGGGTGGCGTCATGTGGTAAACAATAGCACACTGACGCTGAATGGAGTGCTCGGGCCCGCTCAGGCCATGCGTACGCGTCCGGGATGAATCATTAACTCCGAGCGGATTCGTTAACACCGAGCCAAAATTTTCGTGAAAAAACTTAACGAACACCAATTTTAACGAACTCCGACGCTAACGAACACCGGGGTTGACTGTACATGTTTTATAGGGCAAATTCAACAAAGATTGTCTGTATAATTTTCAAAAGGATGTTCAATAAATAGATCAAGGATGATAATCCCATAGTAAAAATAACATTAGGGGATGTTGATAAACCATAGTTTGGATGTCACCTACGGTTTTCAGTGTACAAGCAAGTGTTGACTTGTGCAGGAGATTGTATGCAATGTGTACAACACATGTAATGTTAAAGCCAACTGAATGAAATGTTAAAGCCAATCGAATCCCTCACAACCAGGACACATTTGTCCTCTAATTCTCCTGTGCCAGCACTCTACAAGAGCAGAAGAGATGTGGTTGAAGTGTATGGGTTGACTAGAGGCAGACAAGACCAATGGAAAGACTGGCAAAGGAGAGGAATTGTTCAAAACAAGGATAGAGCACTCAATGCCTCGGATGGAATAGGAAAGACAGACTATCAGTAAATAGCTAGACTTTCTAGAGAGGCAACTCATAGGCTTGGTCACCTGCTTTATGAATTGTGGGAAAATCACAAGAATGCAAGACGGAAAAACTTCAACTCCTGACCCCCCCCACCCATCAATGAGTCAAAGAAAGAACAAAGGCATGAAGTGTACCACCAGCCCTATGGGTAATGGAGATAGATAAGCAAGTAACCCTTAGTGAGCCTAGTCCTAGCAGTTAAGAGTAATAAAAGGGATCATGCCTTCTAATGGCTGTTTGACCTCTCACCAAAACTAACCGGTTGACTGATTCAGTGTGACCATCACTGATCATCACCATTTTATCTTCATCCACCCTCCAATAAAGTGTATTGCACACCAGTGGGCCACAGCTCCATGAATAGGCTCAATTTTCAAGTGAAGGAGGAGGGGATAAACAAGGGATTAACAAGGATATAAACAAGGGTTAAAAGGATACAGTTAAAAGTTAACTTGTATCCATGTACAACAAACATATGACAGCAGTTTTAGTAAGTTTTCAAGACTCCCAGTATGGAAAACCCTAGTCAATACAACGTGCTTATAGAGAACACAATCCTCCCTCCCCTTCTTCAAAAAGAAAAAATAGTGGTTGCCCACACAAAGAATAAAAAGAAGCATTAGTACTGTACAGATTTATGGTATGAAATTTAAAGTGTTAACTGCCAGGGCTAGCAGTCTCAGGAAATTTTATTGAGAAAACCTCTCATATACATCTGAAAAATGCCCATTTAAAGCAATATCTGAAAGGTGCCCATACAAAAGAACATTTGACAGGTGCCCATCCAGTGCATGCAAGCAAAATGTGATGAAGAAACAAGTGGAGAAATTTGTGGACTTAAATCAGACAAATGCAATGTAAAGTGTTAATATACAGTAGACCGCCATTTAGCACGATAGTTACGTTCCTGAAAAAGTCGTGTTAGATAATTTCGTGTTAAATAATTAACAAAACTTATGGGAAAAATAGGGTTACGTTCCTGGGAGTCCCCAAAAAGCCAAACAAGTTTTTTTTAGACCAACAGATCTTACAAAAATAAAAGTGAATATGTAATTGTAGTTCATTATCGTGATGTATTATGTTGTTTTACTGCTTAAGACTACAAATGTAACAGAAATAATAGTATTTACCTTAAATTGTAGGTGCTGGTGTTTGTGGATGATTGTGAAGAGAGTGGAGAGTTATGCTGTGGCCCTACTGGGCTGAGGTGGATGGTAGAGGTTCTGGTACTGAAGTCGATGGTTGTACTGAGTGTCTAACTTTAAGTCATTCAGTGTCAGTCAGTCATTCAGCCGTCAGTAAGTCAAGTCATTCAGTCAGTAAGGTCATTCAGTCAGTAATGTTCAGCAAAGTCATTCAGTCAGTAAGTCAGTCAAGTCAGTAAGTCAGTCCAAGTTAGCATAAGTCATTCAGTAAGTCAGTCAAGTCATTCAGTCATCAGTCAGTAAGTCAGTCAAGTCAGTAAGTCAGTCAGTAAGTCAGTCAAGTCAATTCAGTAGTCATCAGTCAGTCAAGTCAGTCAGTCAGCAGTCAGTCGGCAGTCAGTGTCAGTGCGGGGCGTCAGTCAAGCGTCAGTCAGGCGTCAGTCGGGGCGCAGTAGCGTCAGTCAGTAGTCAGTCCAGTCAGTCAGTCAGTAAGTCATTCAGTAGTCAGTCAGTCAATCAGTCAGTCAGTCAAATCAGTCAGTCAGTCAGTCAGCAGTCAGTAGTCCGCCAGTCAGTCAGTCAGTCAGTCAGTCAAGTCAGTCAGTCAGTAAAGTCATTCAGTCAGTAAGTCAGTCAAGTCATTCAGTCAGTAAGTCAGTCAGTCAGTCAAGTATAAGTAGTCATCAGTCAGTTAGTCAGTCGTAGTCAGTCACACAAACTTATGTTTACCCCTTTTTATGTGTACAAAGTAACACTTCATTACAGCCACGGTTATGTCTTGTCTAATATCTTTTCTTGAGCAACACTGTGATTGCTTGGAGATACAAGATATATTAATTTAAAAATCAAATTTACTATAAATATCAGTAGCATCTGAGGACCTAAAATTGGCCCGGGGGTAAAAAGGGTTTTTAAAAAATCTTACCTTATCTGAAGAGAAACTGCCCCCCTTTATTCTTCTGCTCAGCAAATTTCCGGGATGACTTTTCTGAAATTTTGAAATTTGTGATGAATTCCTTTTCAATTCAAAAATGATAAAGTTTTCTTATCTTGTTTCATGCATTTTTTTTTTAAATTTTATTTTTTAAAGTTATGTGAAATCAGGGTAGTATCTTTTGATTCAGGTACAATTTGGGAAAATAAAGGGGAATGTTTAACATTTTTATTTATAAAAAAAATTATAAAATGAGGGTTTTTTCAAATGTTTGTATAAGGCATTAATTGATGTACAACCCCTTTAATCTGTCCTTTTGTACAGAACACAAGCTCACTTTATTTTTGTCTCTAATGAAAAAGAAATTTTTTGCAGTTATGAATGATGTATTACTAAGAAAATTCTAATTTCTATTTCATTAATTTTTTCAATCTTTTAAATAGAAACATTTCAGATGTTTTTACGTTACCCCTTTTGCCCTATTCAGAATAATATTAGCAAGCATAGTGCACAAACTGCTTGGGCCAAGTACTAGTATACAACAAAAGTAACCCCCCTCATAACATGGGCAATATGTTCCCGAAAATCATTCCCCTTTTAAAAAAGCTCTATCGGGGAAATGAAGAACACATGGGAAAAAAAGGGTTATCTTCCCAAAAACCTTCAAATTTGCCCAAAAAACATTTTTTGGTTAAATATCCCCGATCAAATTAAACAATTTATCTTACCCCACTTTTAGCTGCAGGCCCATAAGTTTCGTACTTAGAAAAAAAAAAATTTTAAAATATAAGAAACCTTTTTAATGGGAGTAAATGGTATACCGGTGAGGGTTGCCCTGTTGCCACCGGGGTCATTTTCTGCCAACTTAACGCCTATTCTCGGGAATTTCTGATTGCAAAAATTTTTTTTGGCTTAAACACTCAGCAAAAACAGTGGACCCCAAGTTTCGTAAACCCGGAAATCTACAATTATGTAAGTATAATATTGTAAGTGCTTTTGTAAGTGTATTTTTGGGGGTCTGAAATGGATAATACGACATTTTTTTTAAGGGGTAAATTCGTTGGGAATAGCACTTGGCAGGCTTCGGAAAAAGTTTTTTAAAAAATCGGGGGCCCCTTTAAACCTAACATTTTGGTAAAAAAAAATTTTTTTTTTTGAATTTTTGTGACATAGAAAAAGTTTCAGAAATGGGCTTGCAAGTCAAAGGGTTAAAAATGATTTTTTTGTGTGAATATTTTTTGGGGGTCTAGAACGGATTAATTGATTTACATGTATATTATTTCTTATGGGAAATATTACTGGCATCCATTTCGGATTTTTAGCAACCTTCTGGGGGGATTAATTAAAAAAAGGGGGGCCTTGAGTGCTATAATCTATATCTGGTTAAAAATTCTAAGTCTGACTTCAGATTGGTTGGGGGAGTAGCCTTCAAAACTGATCACAGTTATGCTTGGTATAAAAACAGTGACCCCTGAGACTATCACTGGGTTTCTGAATTATTTTGCTCACAAGGCATCTAATCAAGTGC
>WNWK01014527.1:0-51010 GCA_009830355.1 Cherax destructor | reverse complement strand
TATCATGAATACATCCAAAACAAAATAGACTTACTCTCGTCATCTGTAATTCCCCCTAATTTACACTTACACTCAACCAAATGACTGTAAACATAAAATTCCTAATGTAGTTATTGCCTAACAAATCTTAAGTTAGCTCTAAGTTCGCCTAAGAAAGTCTCCCAATATAGCAGCTTTAATAGAAACACTGTATCATGCCAAGACTTATCATTCCCATTACTAAATTTACTACCTGGAGTCTACCTGGAGAGAATTCCAGGGGTCAACGCCCCCGCGGCCCGGTCCGTGACCAGGCCTCTTGTTGGACCAGAGCCTGATCAACCAGGCTGTTACTGCTGGCCGCACGCAGTCCAACGTACGAACCACAGCCCGGCTGATCAGGTACCGACTTGAGGTGCCTGTCCAGTGCCTGCTTGAAGTCAGCCAGGGGCTTGTTGGTAATCCCCCTGATGTATGCTGGGAGGCAGTTGAACAATCTTGGGCCCCTCACACTTATTGTGTTGTCTCTCAACGTGCTAGTGGCACCCCTGCTCTTCATTGGGGGAATGTTACATCGCCTGCCGAGTCTTTTGCTTTCGTAGGGAGTGATTTTTGTGTGCAAGTTTGGTACTAAGCCCTCGAGAATTTTCCATGTGTATATAATAATGTATCTCTCCCGCCTGCGTTCTAGAGAGTACAGGTTTAGGAACTTCAAGCGTTCCCAGTAGTTGAGGTGGTTTATCGCACTTATGCGTGCCGTGAAGGTTCTCTGCACATTTTCAAGGTCAGCAATTTCACCCGCCTTGAAAGGTGCAGTTAGTGTGCAGCAATATTCCAGCCTAGATAGAACAAGCGATCTGTAAAGTGTCAACATGGGCTTGGCATCCCTGGTTTTGAAGGTTCTCATTATCCATCCTGTCATTTTTCGAGCAGATGCAATTGCTACATTGTTATGGTCCTTGAAGGTGAGATCCTCTGACATGAACACTCCCAGGTCTTTGACATTAGTTTTTCGCTCTATTGTGTGGTTGGAATTAGTTTTGTACTCCGATGAGATTTTAATTTCTTCACGTTTTCCGTATCTGAGTAATTGAAATTTCTCATCATTGAACTTCATATTGTTTTCTGCAGCCCATTTAAAGATTTGGTTTATGTCTGCTTGGAGTCTTGCAGTGTCTTCAACGGTGGACACTGTCATACAGATTCGGGTGTCATCTGCAAAGGAAGACACAGCACTGTGGCTTATATCCCTGTCAATGTCTGATATGAGGATGAGGAATAGGATGGGAGCAAGTACTGTGCCTTGTGGAACAGAGCTTTTCACAGTAGCTGCCTCAGACTTTACTCTGTTGACTACTACTCTTTGTGTTCTATGTGTTAGGAAATTATAAATCCATATTCCAACTTTTCCTGTTATTCCTTTATCACGCATTTTGTGTGCTATTACACCATGGTCACACTTGTCAAAGGCTTTTGCAAAATCTGTGTATATAACATCTGCATTCTGTTTATCTTCTAGAGCATCCAGGACCTTGTCGTAGTGGTCCAGTAGTTGGGACAGACAGGAGCGGCCTGCTCTAAACCCATGCTGTCCTGGGTTGTGCAATTGATGGGTATCAAGATGGGTGGCGATCTTGCTTCTTAGAACCCTTTCAAAGATTTTTATGATATGGGACGTTAGCGCAATTGGTCTGTAGTTCTTTGCTATTGCTTTACTGCCCCCTTTGTGGAGCGGGGCTATGTCTGTTGTTTTTAGTAGCTGCGGGACGATCCCAGTGTCCATGCTCCCTCTCCATAGGATGTTAAAAGCATGTGATAGGGGCTTCTTGCAGTTCTTGATGAACATGGAGTTCCATGAGTCTGGGCCTGGAGCGGAGTGCATGGGCATGTCATTTATTGCCTTTTCAAAGTCATTTGGCGTAGTGATGATGTCAGAAAGGCATGCGTCTGTCAAGTTCTGTGGCACTCTCATGAAAAAATCATTTAGGTTTTCGATTTTCAGTCTGGTTAGTGGCTCGCTAAAGACTGAGTCATACTGGGATTTAAGTAACTCACTCATTTCCTTGCTGTCATCTGTGTAGGACCCATCCGGTTTAAGTAGGGGCCCAATACTGGTTGTTGTTATCGACTTTGATTTTGCATAGGAAAAGAAATACTTAGGGTTTCTTTCAATTTCATTTATGGCTCTTAGTTCTTCCCGTGTCTCTTGATTCCTATAAGATTCCTTTAGTTTTAATTCGATGTTTGCTATTTCTCTGACTAGTGTCTCCCTACGTATTTCAGAGATATTGGCCTCCTGTAGCCGCTCCGTTATTCTGTGCCTTCGCCTGTATAGGAGCGCCTCTCTCTTTCTAGTTTGCATCTTCTCCTCCTTTTCCTTAAGGGAATTTGCCTTGAGCAAACCTCAAGTACCACAGAGTTAATTTGTTCAAGACATAGGTTGGGATCCGTGATGCTTAGGCAATCTTCCCAGTTTATATCATTTAGGACTTGGTTTACTTGGTCCCACCTTATGTTTTTGTTATTGAAGTTGAATTTGGAGAAAGCTCCTCACGGCTGATCACATTTTGTTGATCTGGAGCTCCCCGCATGCATGTCTGGACCTCTATTATGTTGTGATCTGAGTATATTGTTTTTGATATGATGACATTTCGTATCAGATCATCATTGTTGGTGAAGATGAGGTCCAGCGTATTCTCTAATCTTGTGGGCTCTACTATTTGCTGGTTTAAGGTGAACTTGGTGCAGAGATTTAAAAGTTCATGCATGTGTGAATTTTCATCTGAGCTGCCTCCTGGTGTTATCTCTGCTACCACATTGTTTGCAATGTTCCTCCATTTTAGGTGCCTGAGGTTGAATATTGTTATATGTTTTAATCTACCTCATCATTCTAAATCTAATTAATTACTTCAGTTACCTAGTATGCAAATATATATATTAAAATGTACTGCTCCATAACCTGTGTCAATTAGGAGTAAGAATTAGGATTAGTCTGCCAGAAATGCCCAGGCATGTTTCAGGCCATCCTTGTAATTAACATTTTAAAATATGTAAACCACATTGTAAGCTTTGCAAGAAAATAAACATTTATTATTTATTATTATCTTGACTAATAATAATGACCTGGTAGGAAATATAACAGTATCAAAGACAATACACTCAGATCACAACATAATAGACGTACAGACGTGCAGTGTTCCTGACCAGTATAAGGTGATCAGTTTTGAGGAGGCCTTCACCAAACTCAACTTCAATAACACACAACCATTAAAAAAGCTACAGGACCACATAAAGGCTTAATTCAATAACACACAACCATTAAAAAAGCTACAGGACCACATAAAGGCTTAAGGACCACCAATAAGGCTGCAGGACTACTAAAAAGGATCCATGACCACTTAGAAAGCTTCAATATCATTAAGAAGGCTCCAGGACCACTAAAAGGCTGAAGGACCACTAAGAAGGCTCCAGGACCACTACGAACGCTTCAGGATCATTAAGAAGGCTCCAGGACAACTAAGAAAGTTCCAGGATCACTAACAAGGTTCCAGGATCACTAACAAGGTTCCAGGACCACTAACAAAGCCTTAGGATCACTAACAAAGCTCCAGGACCAATAATAAGGGCCCAGGAATGCTAATAAAAGGTCCAGGACCACTAATAAGGGTCCAGGACCAGTTAAAAGACTCCAGGACAACTAATATGTGTCCAGGACCACTAATATAGGCCCAGGACAACTAACAGAGGTTGCATGACCACTTACAAAGGGTACATTACCATTAACAAGGGATGCAGGACCACTAATAAAGACTGCAAGACCACTAAAGAAAGCTCCAGGACCACTAACAAGGTTGCAGTGCCACTAACGAAGGTCTATGACCACTAATGAAGGATTAAGGACAACTAAGAAAGGGTCCAGGACCACTCACCTTAGCAAAGGGAGTCATGACAGAGAGTCGTCGTTCTTGGTTAGGCATCCTCTTGAGCCAACCATTCTTGTGAACCTCACGACTACCGTTGACACCACCTGTCCCGCCACCGCCTGTCCCGCCACCTCCTGTCCCACCGCCGCCTGTCCCGCCGCCGCCTGTCCCGCCGCCGCCGCCTGTCCCGCCGCCGCCGCCATCTGTGAAGGAACAATCCAGTAATACAACCTCTGTTGATGGTAGTGTTGCCATCACTGTTGCTACCACCACTGTTGCTGTCACCACTGTTGCTGTCACCACTGTTGCTGTCACCACTGTTGTTGTCACCACTGTTGCTGTCACCACTGTTGCTACCATCACTGTTGCTACCATCACTGTTGCTACCACCACTGTTGCTGTCACCACTGTTGCTGTCACCACTGTTGCTGTCACCACTGTTGCTGTCACCACTGTTGCTGTCACCACTGTTGCTGTCACCACTGTTGCTGTCACCACTGTTGGTACCACCACTGTTGCTGTCACCACTGTTGCTACCATCACTGTTGCTACCATCACTGTTGCTGTCACCACTGTTGCTACCATCACTGTTGCTACCATCACTGTTGCTGTCACCACTGTTGCTACCATCACTGTTGCTACCACCACTGTTGCTACCATCACTGTTGCTACCATCACTGTTGCTGTCACCACTGTTGCTACCATCACTGTTGCTACCACCACTGTTGCTACCATCACTGTTGCTACCATCACTGTTGCTACCATCACTGTTGCTACCATCACTGTTGCTACCATCACTGTTGCTACCATCACTGTTGCTACCATCACTGTTGCTACCACCACTGTTGCTACCATCACTGTTGCTACCATCACTGTTGCTACCATCACTGTTGCTACCACCACTGTTGCTACCATCACTGTTGCTACCATCACTGTTGCTACCACCACTGTTGCTACCATCACTGTTGCTACCATCACTGTTGCTACCATCACTGTTTCTACCATCACTGTTGCTACCACCACTGTTGCTGTCACCACTGTTGCTACCATCACTGTTTCTACCATCACTGTTGCTACCACCACTGTTGCTGTCACCACTGTTGCTACCATTACTGTTGCTACCACCACTGTTGCTGTCACCACTGTTGCTACCACCACTGTTGCTGTCACCACTGTTGCTACCATCACTGTTGCTACCACCACTGTTGCTACCACCACTGTTGCTACCATCACTGTAGCTACCATCACTGTTGCTACCATCACTGTTGCTACCCTCACTATTGCTACCACCACTGTTGCTACCACCACTGTTGCTACCATCACTTTTGCTACCATCACTGTTGCTACCATCACTGTTGCTACCACCACTATTGCTACCATCACTTTTGCTACCATCACTGTTGCTACCACCACTGTTGCTACCCTCACTATTGCTACCACCACTGTTGCTACCACCACTGTTGCTACCATCACTTTTGCTACCATCACTGTTGCTATCATCACTGTTGCTACCACCACTGTTGCTACCACCACTGTCTACTTGGAGAGAATTCCAGGGGCCAACGCCCCCGCGGCCCGGTCTGTGACCAGGCCTCATGTTGGACCAGAGCCTGATCAACCAGGCTGTTACTGCTGGCTGCACGCAGTCCAACGTACGAACCACAGCCCGGCTGATCAGGTACCGACTTGAGGTGCCTGTCCAGTGCCTGCTTTAAGACAGCCAGGGGCTTGTTGGTAATCCCCCTGATGTATGCTGGGAGGCAGTTGAACAATCTTGGGCCTCTGACACTTATTGTGTTGTCCCTCAACGTGCTAGTGGCACCCCTGCTCTTCATTGGGGGGATGTTACATCGCCTGCCGAGTCTTTTGCTTTCGTAGGGAGTGATTTTTGTGTGCAGGTTTGGTACTAAGCCCTCGAGAATTTTCCATGTGTATATAATAATGTATCTCTCCCGCCTGCGTTCTAGAGAGTACAGGTTTAGGAACTTCAAGCGTTCCCAGTAGTTGAGGTGGTTTATCGCAATTATGGGTGCGGTGAAGGTTCTCTGCACATTTTCAAGGTCAGCAATTTCACCCGCTTTGAAAGGTGCAGTTAGTGTGCAGCAATATTCCAGCCTAGATAGAACAAGCGATCTGTAAAGTGTCAACATGGGCTTGGCATCCCTGGTTTTGAAGGTTCTCATTATCCATCCTGTCATTTTTCGAGCAGATGCAATTGCTACATTGTTATGGTCCTTGAAGGTGAGATCCTCTGACATGATCACTTCCAGGTCTTTGACATTAGTTTTTCGCTCTATTGTGTGGTTGGAATTAGTTTTGTACTCCGAAGAGATTTTAATTTCTTCACGTTTTCCGTATCTGAGTAATTGAAATTTCTCATCATTGAACTTCATATTGTTTTCTGCAGCCCATTTAAAGATTTGGTTTATGTCTTCTTGGAGTCTTGCAGTGTTGCTACCATCACTGTTGCTACCCTCACTGTTGCTACCATCACTGTTGCTACCCTCGCTGTTGCTACCATCACTTGCTACACTCACTGTTGCTACCATCACTGTTGCTACCATCACTGTTGCTACCATCACTGTTGCTACCCTCACTGTTGCTACTATCACTATTCCTACCACCACTGTTGCTACCACCACTGTTGCTACCACCACTGTTGCTACCATCACTGTTTATGTTGCTGTTAGTGCTACCATATCATAAACATCTTTGAAAGGGTTCTAAGAAGCAAGATCGCCACTCATCTAGATACCCATCAATTACACAACCCAGGGCAGCATGGGTTTAGAGTAGGTCGCTCCTGTCTGTCCCAACTACTGGACCACTACGACAAGGTCCTGGATGCTGTAGAGGATAGAAAATACAGATGTAGTATACACAGACTTTGCAAAAGCCTTCAACAAGTGTGACCATGGTGTAATAGCGCACAAAATGCCTCATAAAGGAATAACAGGAAAAGTTGGTAAATGGATCTATAACTTCATAACAAGCAGAACACAAAGAGTAATAGTAAACAGAGTAAAGTCTGAGGCGGGTACTGTGAAAAGCTCTGTTCCACAAGGCACAGTACTCGCCCCCATCCTGTTCCTCATCCTCATATCTGACATAGACAGGGATATAAGCCACAGTGCCTTGTCTTCCTTTTCAGATGATACTAGAATTTGCATGACAGTGACCTCCATCGAAGACACTGCAAGACTTCAAGTGGACATGAACCAAATCTTCAAATGGGTCACTTATAACAATATGAAGTTCAGTAATGTGAAGGATTTGGGAATGTTAATGTCAGAGGATCTCACCTTCAAAGGCCACAAAAATGTATCTATTGCATCTGCTAGAAAAATGATAGAATGGATAATGAAAACCTTCAAAACTACGGATGCATAGCCCATGATGATTCTCTTCAAATCGCTTGTTCTCTCTAGGCTGGAATATTGCTGTACAGTAACAGCCCCTTTCCAGGCAGGCGAAATTGCTGACCTGGAAAGTGTACAAAGAACTTTCACGGCACACATAAGTATGATAAGGCACCTAAATTACTGGGAACAGTAATTTAAGTCCCTTGATTTGTATTCCCTGGAATGCAGGCGAGAGAGATACATGATAATATACACTTGGAAAAGCCTAGAGGGATTAGTACCAAACTTGCACATGAAAATCACTCCCTATGAAAGCAAAAGACGGCAGGAGATGCAACATTTCCCCAATGAAAAGCAGTGGTGCCACGAGTACACTGAGACAGCACAATAAGTGTCAGGGGCCCAAGACTGTTCAACTGCCTCCCAGCATACATAAGGGAGATTACCAATAGACCCCTGGCTGTCTTCAAGAAGGCACTGGATAGGCACCTAAAGTCAGTACCTGACCAGCCGGACTGTCGTTCGTGGGTTAGTTTGCATGCAGCTAGCAGTAACAGCCTGGTTGATCAGACCCTGATCCCCCACGACGCCTGGTCTCAGACCGGGCTGCGGGGGCGTTGACCCCTGAAACCCTCTCTAGGTATACCACCACTGTTGCTATCACCATTGTTTATGTGTTAGTGCTACCACCACTGTTGCTGTTCTGATACTGCTGCTATAACTAGTTTCTGCTGCTACAACAAGTACTGCTGACAGTGTCATCACTCATGGCAGTTCACCTTGTAATGTTCCCATGATTCTGGTGCCCAAGAAAGATGGTACCTGTCGATGGTGATTAGTTTTCGAAGCTAAAACGATTCTTGGTCATTTCTCACTTACAGTTGTTGTCGACTTATTATGCAATATTAGCGACAACAGTTTTCTCAACCCTGGATTTGTTACCGACGTTTCTGCAAATCTGACCAAGAATTTCATTTTAAAGTCTGTGGAAAACCTACCAACCAACACGATCTTCTCCACCTCTACTCTCACCACCACATCAAAACCAAACGTGGTGTAATTATAGGCTTCTTCCTGCGTGCACTTCGAATCTGAGTTCCTAGAGGAAGAATGCTCTCTCATTGAACAAGTTTTTTTCTGAACTTCAATATCCTCGTCACTACATTAGAGACTGCAGACGACGGGCATATAACATCTTTAACTCACCCAGAGAAGACACTGCCGATAGGAGATACATAGTCCTCCTCACCAACTCCATTACCACCAAACACATTCCCAACATCTCCAGTACCTCATTTTAAGTGTCAACCTCCACATCCACCACCATCAAGGACATCACAAGTAATAGACAGGACTAGGTTCAATTCACTGCAGGTCTATACATAATCCCTTGCAATGGTTGCAGCAAGTTATACGTGGGTGAAACATCCAGAGACCTCCAGGCATGTGTTTCAGAGCACAAATATGCAGGCAGATCGGACGATTAAAGGAACACCTGCGTTCAACACTGAAGCTTCAACAACCATTTAATCAACTACTGAAATGCAAAACATATCGCTAGAGAAGAAAACACTTAATATAGCAAAATCCTGGAATCATCACTTATGTGTATATCTAACAAGCGTTTCTATAACACAGGTGAGCCCCTTCCCAAGACACTTCTTCATCGTACACAACAACAAACACACGCATAAATAACAAAAAGTCACAATACTGTGGCTGGAATAATACACAAATAACCCGGACATAGGAGAGGGGAGTTTACCACGACGTTTCGGTTCGACTTTGACCTGTATAGCTCAGTGGTGACCTGTATATAGCTCAGTGACTGAACTAAGATGCCCTCCATTGAGCAACTTTACCAGCAGCTTAAGGAGGAATTGAGGGTAGTGAAGCTTGAGATACAGCGATTGATGGAGGAAAACAAGAGGATTCGTAGTAGTCCTCCTGTTGTGAGTCCTCAGGTCAAGAAGGGAACCTGGGCAGTGACCGGACAGCATGGAATGAAGTTGAAGATCAAGAAAACGAATGGAGAGGTAGAAACGATGAAGAAGAAAGAGACAGCTGTGGAAACTGTTGTGGAAACATCGAACGCATTCTCCGTGCTACCCGATGAATGTGAGTCGACTACTGGGAACGTCACGATGAACGACACCAAGGAAGGTAAAAATGTTGTTGTTGGGGATAGCCAGGTTAGGTATATGGATAGGGCCTTATGCTTGAAGGATAGGAGTAGGAGACAGAGGGTTTGCTTTCCTGGGGCTGGGATGGAGGATATTGTTAGCCGGCTTGACAACATCATGAACAGTAATGGGATCAATCCTATTATCTGCCTCAGTGCTGGAGGCAATGATGTAGGCAAGCGTAGAAGTGAGGATTTAGTTAGAAGGTACAGGACAGAAATAGACATAATTAGGAAGAAGGGGGCGCGACCTGTTATATGTGGCATGTTGCCAAGAAGGGGTGTTGGAAATGAATGGTTGTCCAGAGCAACTGGCATTAATTGTTGGCTGGACAAACACTGTAAGGATAATGCAGTACCATTCATTGACAACTGGGACCACTTCTATTGCCGAAATGACATGTATGCCAGGGATGGTGTTCACTTATCCAGGACAGGTGTTGGTTTTCTTGCTAACTCAGTTGAGAGTGTTGTTAGGACTTTAAACTAGGATTAGTTAGAGGTATGGGTTTAGAAATGTAAAATAATGAGTATCGAAATATGGATTTAGGCTTTGATATCATAAATCTTAACAATAACAAGGACAGTAATAGGTATAGTGGAAAAACAGAAAGAAGCAGGAAGGGTAAAGAGAAAGGAGGGTCTTTAAACATATATATTACACAAATATTCATAGTGCTAGGAATAAGATGGACGAGTTGAGATTAGTTGCTAGTGCAGGTAACATTGATGTATTTGCCATAACTGAGACGTGGTTCAATACGAAAAATCGGGACATACCTGCTGAATGTCATTTTTTATTTTTTTATTAACACATCGGCCGTTTCCCACCAAGGCAGGGTGGCCCGACAAAGAAAAACTTTCATCATCATTTACTCCATCACTGTCTTGCCAGAGGCGTGCTTACACTACACCTACAAAACTGCAACATTAACACCCCTCCTTCAGAGTGCCGGCACTGTACTTCCCATCTCCAGGAATCAAGTCCGGCCTGCCAGTTTCCCTGAAACCCTTCATAAATGTTACCTTGCCTACACTCCAACAGCACGTCAAATCCTAAAAACCATTTGTCTCCATTCGCTCCTATCTAACATGCTCACGCACGCTTGCTGGAAGTCCAAGCCCCTCGCACACAAAACCTCCTTTACCCCCTCCCTCCAACCTTTTCTAGGCCGACCCCTACCCCGCCTTCCCTCCACTACAGATTTATACACTCTCGAAGTCATTCTATTTTGCTCCTTCCTTTCTATATGTCCAAACCATCTCAATAACCCCTCCTCAGCTCTCTGGATAATATCTTCATTTATAATATCTTCATTTACTACAAGTACATGTACATGGTATACAGGCCTAGCTGACATCAGTGACATACTACTATATAGAAAGTCCCTTGTTATGCTGAGCATTTCGGGCAGATTAGGTCAGTGTCCCAGGATGCGACTCACACCAGTCGACTAACACCCAGGTACCCATTTTACTGATGGGGAACATAGACAACAGGTGTAAAGAAACACGCCCAATGTTTCTGCCCTGGCTGGGAATCGAACCCACTTCCTAATCTCCAAACTACGGATTCTCTGCATTATATTCACACCACACATTGCCCTCAGACACGACATCTCCACTGGATCCAGCCTTCTCCTTGTTGCAACATTCACAACCCATGTCTCACACCCATACAAGAGTGTTGGTATAACTATACTCTCATACATTCCTCTCTTTGCTTTCATGAATAAAGTTCTCTGTCTCCACAAGCTCCTCAGTGCACCACTCACCTTTTTTACCTCGTTAATTCTATGATTCACCTCATCCTTCATATACCCATCTACTGACACATCCACTCCCAAATATCTGAACACATTCACCTCCTCCATACTCTCTCCCTCCAATCTGCTATCCAATCTTCCATTATCTATTTTTTTTGTTATCCTCATCACCTTACTCTTTCCTATATTCACTTTTAATTTCCTTCTTTTACATACCTTACCAAACTCATCCACCAACCTCTGCAACTTCTCTTCAGAATCCCCCAAAAGCACAGTGTCATCAGCAAAGAGCAATTGTGACAACTCCCACTTTGTGTTAGAATATACAGTAAAACAACCAACAAAATCAGTCATGAAACCCTGTGTAGTATGCAACCAAACAAACAAACATTCCACTGGATGGATTACATGCAACTTCTGTGGTCAATGCTGCCACGCCCCTTGTGTAGGCATTCAAGACTCTACTACACGAAATATCAAACAAGGGAAGTGTTTTTGGGTATGCCCAAATGAGACCGAATTGTGGAATAAAATCACATTGATATTAAAAGATGACAACATCAAATCGGACTTCATAAAAAACATGACTGCATTCCATAACAGTTGGGAAAGTAAAAAATCTGGGCCAGATGGTGCTACCGCCCCTGGTACAGATGTTGCAATGGTAGTCAGAAACTGTACGAATGGGACAGGAGCTCTAGTGACGTAAATGATGGGGAAACAGGTGTAGACAAGGACACACAAAAACTACTGCTATAAACTAGCAATACCCCGGCGGATAGTAAACAGGGGGATGCCCTGCGAAATACTGAAGATAAATTACCAAAAACTGACGAAGGATCCATTGTCAGCACTAGAGTTGAAGATAGAAACGAGACAGGAACACAAACACCAATAGGGAACACAGTCACAAAAAACCAGGGCAAACGGAAACCAGGCCTATGTGAATATTATGCTCTTGGTATCTGCAGGCATGGAAAATCTGGGAAATCAGATGGGACATGCAATTATGATCACCCCATAAAATGCCGTGCCCATATGAAAACAGGAAAATGCAACCTCCCGGCCTGTAAGTTTTTCCACCCTGAAATGTGCCACTCATCAATTCAGGAAAGACAGTGCTATAACTTATATTGCCAGGCATACCACCTAAAGGGTACGAGGCGACACAGAACATCCAGATCATGGCAAAACCTGGGTAGCCACATCCACACCGGAGAGAGAGGTTTTTTAGTGTCAAGAAGGAAAAAAAGTTGGCAGGAAATGACAGAAATTGTACACCAACTGCAATCACTTCTGGAGTGGAATCACAGTCAATGGCCTCCACTTCAATACAACATATATTAGTGCCAGGAAAAAAAGACCCCCCACCATACCACCAATCCAACAACATTCATCTTTGCAAATATACAGGGTCTAAAGCCAGCAACAAACAACAAAATACCTTACATCCGTGGACCCCTTACAGAATCAAATGCTATGTTTGCGGCTTTCACAGAGACCCACATAAGGGATCACTTGGACAATGAAATATGGATCCCTGGCTACAATCTATACAGATGTGACAGAGTGAACAGGCAAAAAGGGGGGGTTGGCCTGTATATCACAGAGTCACTTATATGTTTAGAACTACTAAATGCCTCAAATGATGTAGTTGAAGTATTAGCAATAAAGATGTCCACTTATTGAGGAATATAGAGATAGACAGTATAATAACCTATGTGACATGTCAAGATATCTTATTGGTGATGGTATGATACCACTTATACTAAGCAAATTTCCTAAATTTGCTTGTAACAGATAAGTGAACTGTAGATATAAATCCAAATTAATTTTCATGAACTTGCCTATCTGTGCTCATGATAATTTCGAGCACAGATGGGCATGTTTGTGGAGCAACTTGCAATGTGAACAGACTGACTGATGTTGTAAAGGCCAGGCTTAGGCTTGGCTACAAGTACTTCTGACAGTTTGGGAGACACAGATGATGATCAAACTAAATGCAAATTATGTGATCAGGCATATGGTCACTATCTTGAACACTATGTGCTTAATTGTCCACTTATTGAGGAATATAGAGATAGACAGTATAATAACCTATGTGACATGTCAAGATATCTTATTCATGAAATAAGATGCCAGTTGTATTAAGCAAATTTCCTAAATTTGCTTGTAACAGATAATTGAAATGTAGATATAAACCCAAATGTACAATTGTTAACCCCTTTGGGGCCTAGTGTCTAGGCCTTTTGTGTATCCATATGCTCTTGCGCTACCGTCCACAGGATGGATATGGGGTGCACAATAAACTAGCCACTTCGGTGGCAAAATCTAAATCTAGATCGAGAATCAAAACCTGGTCATCGTGGTTGTATACAAGCCTCCAGATGCAACATCCCAACAATTCCAGGAACAGCTTCTGAAAATTGACCACTGTCTGGAAAATCTTCCAGCTCCTGCCCCCAACATCTTGCTCCTGGGGGATTTCAACCTAAGGCACCTAAAATGGAGGAGCATTGCAAACAATGTGGTAGCAGAGATAACACCAGGAGGCAGCTCAGATGAAAACTCTCACAAACATGAACTTTTAAATCTCTGCACCAAATTCACCTTAAACCAGCAAATAGTAGAGCCTACAAGATTAGAGAATACGCTGGACCTCATATTCACCAACAATGATGATCTGATACGAAATATCATCATATCAAAAACAATATACTACTCAGATCACAACATAATAGAGGTCCAGACATGCATGTGGGGAGCCCAAGATCAACAAAATGTGATCAGCCGCGAGGGAGCCTTCTCCAAATTCAACTTCAATAACAAAAACATAAGATGGGACCAAGTAAACCAAGTCCTAAATGATATACAATGGGAAGATAGCCTAAGCATCACGGATCCTAACCTATGTCTAGAACAAATTAACTGTGGCACTTGAGTTTTGCTCAAGGGAAATTATCTTAAGAAAAAGGAGGAAAAGATGCAAACTAGAAAGAGAGAGGCGCTCCCTATACAGGCGAAGGCAAAGAATAACGGAGCCGCTACAAGAGGCCAATATATCTGAAATACGAAGGGAGACACTAGTCAGAGAAATAGCAAACATCGAATTAAAACTAAAGGAATCTTACAGGAATCAAGAAACGCCGGAAGAACTAAAAGCCATAAACGAAATTGAAAGAAACCCAAAGTATTTCTTTTCTTATGCAAAATCAAAGTCGAGAACAACAACCAGTATTGGGCCCCTACTTAAACGGGATGGGTCCTACACAGATGACAGCAAGGAAATGAGTGAGTTACTTAAGTCCCAGTATGACTCAGTTTTTAGTGAGCCGCTAACGAGACTGAAAATCGAAGACCTAAATGAATTTTTTATGAGAGTGCCACAGAACTTGACTGACGCATGCCTATCTGACATCACCCTGACGCCAAATGACTTCGAAAAGGCAATAAATGACATGCCCATGCACTCATGGAACTCTGTGTTCATCAAGAACTGCAAGAAGCCCCTATCACATGCTTTTAACATCCTATGGAGAGGGAGCATGGACACTGGGGTCGTTCCGCAGTTACTAAAAACAACAGACACAGCCCCACTCCACAAAAGGGGCAGTAAAGCAATAGCAAAGAACTACAGACCAATAGCGCTAACGTCCCATATTATAAAAATCTTTGAAAGGGTTCTAAGAAGCAAGATCGCCACTCATCTAGATACCCATCAATTACACAACCCAGGACAGCACGGGTTTAGAGAAGGTTGCTCCTGTCTTTCCCAACTACTGGACCACTACGACCAGGTTCTAGATGCTCTAGAAGACAAACAGAATGCAGATGTTATATACACAGACTTTGCAAAAGCCTTTGACAAGTGTGACCATGGTGTAATAGCACACAAAATGCGTGATAAAGGAATAACAGGAAAAGTTGGTAGATGGATCTATAATTTCCTAACGTGTAAAAGACAAAGAGTAGTAGTCAACAGAGTAAAGTCTGAGGCAGCTACTGTGAAAAGCTCTGTTCCACAAGGCACAGTACTTGCTCCCATCCTATTCCTCATCCTCATATCAGACATTGACAGGGATATAAGCCACAGTGCTGTGTCTTCCTTTGCAGATGACACCCGAATTTGTATGACAGTGTCCACCGTTGAAGACACTGCAAGACTCCAAGCAGACATAAACCAAATCTTTAAATGGGCTGCAGAAAACAATATGAAGTTCAATGATGAGAAATTTCAATTACTCAGATACGGAAAACGTGAAGAAATTAAAATCTCATCGGAGTACAAAACTAATTCAACCACACAATAGAGCGAAAAACTAATGTCAAAGAACTGGGAGTGATCATACCAGAGGATCTCACCTTCAAGGACCATAACAAAGTAGCAATTGCATCTGCTCGAAAAATGACAGGATGGATAATGAGAATCTTCAAAACCAGGGATGCCAAGCTTATGTTGACACTTTACAGATCGCTTGTTCTATCTAGGCTGGAATATTGCTGCACACTAACTGCACCTTTCAAGGCTGGTGAAATTGCTGACCTTGAAAATGTGCAGAGAACCTTCACTGCATGCATAATTGCGATAAACCACCTCAACTACTGGGAACTCTTGAAGTTCCTAAACCTGTACTCTCTAGAACGCAGGCGGGAGAGATACATTATTATATACACATGGAAAATTCTCAAGGGCTTAGTACCAAACTTGCACACAAAAATCACTCCCTACAAAAGCAAAAGACTCGGCAGGCGATGTAACATCCCCCCAATGAAGAGCAGGGGTGCCACTAGCACATTGAGGGACACCACAATAAGTGTCAGGCGCCAAAGATTGTTCAACTGCCTCCCAGCATACATCAGGGGGATTACCAATAAACCCCTGGCTGTCTTCAAGCAGGCACTGAACAGGCACCTAAAGTCGGTACCTGACCAGCCAGGCTGTGGTTCATACGTTGGACTGCGTGTGGCCAGCAGTAACAGCCTGGTTGATCAGGCTCTGGTCCAACAGGAGGCCTGGTCACAGACCGGGCCGCGGGGGCGTTGACCCCTGGAACTCTCTCCAGGTAGGTCCTACACAGATGACAGCAAGGAAATGAGTGAGTTACTTAAGTCCCAGTATGACTCAGTTTTTAGTGAGCCGCTAATGAGACTGAAAATCGAAGACCTAAATGATTTTTTTATGAGAGTGCCACAGAACTTGACAGATGCATGCCTATCTGACATCACCCTGATGCCAAATGACTTTGAAAAGGCATAAATGACATGCTCATGCACTCCGCTCCAGGCCCAGACTCATGGAACTCAGTGTTCATCAAGAACTGCAAGAAGCCCCTATCACGTGCTTTTAACATCCTATGGAGAGGGAGCATGGACACTGGGGTCGTCCCGCAGTTATTAAAAACAACAGACATAGCCCCACTCCACAAAGGGGGTAGTAAAGCAATAGCAAAGAACTACAGACCAATAGCTCTAACGTCCCATATCATAAAATGTTTTGAAAGGGTTCTAAGAAGCAAGATCGCCACTCATCTTGATACCCATCAATTGCACAACCCAGGGCAGCATGGGTTTAGAGCAGGTTGGTCCTGTCTGTCCCAACTACTAGACCACTACGACAAGGTCCTGGATGCTCTAGAAGACAAACAGAATGCAGATGTTATATACACAGACTTTGCAAAAGCCTTTGACAAGTGTGACCATGGTGTAATAGCACACAAAATGCGTGATAAAGGAATAACAGGAAAAGTTGGTAGATGGATCTATAATTTCCTAATAAGTAGAACACAAAGAGTAGTAGTCAACAGAGTAAAGTCTGAGGCAGCTACTGTGAAAAGCTCTGTTCCACAAGGCACAGTACTCGCTCCCATCCTGTTCCTCATCCTCATATCGGACATAGGGATATAAGCCACAGTGCCGTGTCTTCCTTTGCAGATGACACCCGAATCTGTATGACAGTGTCCACCGTTGAAGACACTGCAAGACTCCAAGCAGACATAAACCAAATCTTTAAATGGGCTGCAGAAAACAATATGAAGTTCAATGATGAGAAATTTCAATTACTCAGATACGGAAAACATGAGGAAATTAAAATCTCATTGGAGTACAAAACTAATTCCAACCACACAATAGAGGGAAAAACTAATGTCAAAGACCTGCGAGTGATCATGTCAGAGGATCTCACCTTCAAGGACCATAACACCGTAGCAATCGCTTCTGCTAGAAAAATGACACGATGGATAATGAGAACCTTCAAAACCAGGGATGGAAAACCCATGTTGACACATTACAAATCGGTTGTTCTATCTAGGCTTTAATATTGCTGCACATTAACTGTACCTTTCAAGGCAGGTGAAATTGCTGACCATGAAAATGTGCAGAGAACCTTCACGGCACGCATAAGTGCGATAAACCACCTCAATTACTGGGAACGCTTGAAGTTTCTAAACCTGTACTCCCTAGAACGCTGGTGGGAGAGATACTTTGTTATATACACATGGAAAATTCTCGAGGGATTAGTACCAAACTTGCACACGAAAATCACTCCCAACGAAAGCAAAAGACTCGGCAGGCGATGTAACATCCCCCAATGAAAAGCAGGGGTGCCACTAGAACGTTGAGGGACAACACAATAAGTGTCAGGGGCCCAAGATTGTTCAACTGCCTCCCAGCATACATAAGGGTTATTACCAACAAACCCCTGGCTACCTGGAGTCTACCTGGAGAGAATTCCAGGGGTCAATGCCCCCGCGGCCCGGTCCGTGACCAGGCCTCCTTTTGGACCAGAGCCTGATCAACCAGGCTGTTACTGCTGTCCGCACGCAGTCCAACGTACGAACCACAGCCTGGCTGGTCAGGTACCGACTTTAGGTGCCTGTCCAGTGCCTGCTTGAAGACAGCCAGGGGTTTGTTGGTAATCCCCCTGATGTATGCTGGGAGGCAGTTGAACAATCTTGGGCCCTTGACTGTCTCCAAGCAGGCACTGGACAGGCACTTAAAGTCGGTACCTGACCAGCCAGGCTGTGGTTCGTATGTTGGACTGCGTGCAGCTAGCAGTAACAGCCTGGTTAATCAGGCTCTGGTCCAACATGAGGCCTGGTCACAGACCAGGCCATGGGGGCGTTGACCCCTGGAATTCTCTCCAGGTAAACACCTCTTGCCAACACCCGAGCATTCACTTCTCTTACAACTCCATCTATAAATATATTAAACAACCACAGTGACATCACACATCCCTGTCTAAGGCCTACTTTTACTGGGAAATAATCTCCCTCTCGCCTACATACTCTAACCTGTGCCTCACTATTCTCGTAAAAACTTTTCACCACTTTCAATAACCTACCTCTTATTCCATACATTTGCAACATCTAAATATTGTTCACCTATATGTTTCACTGCAAACACTTGGTCTACACACCCCCCTACCCTTCCTAAAGCCTCCTTGTTCATCCGCCATCCTGCTCTCCGTCTTACTCCTAATTCTTTCAATAATAACTTTACCATACACTTTACCAGGTATACTCAACAGACTTATTCCCTTATAATTTTTACTCTCTCTTTTGTCCCCTTTGCCTTTATACAAAGCAATTATGCAAACAATAACAATAACAATAACCTAAAGTGGTAAGATTGTCCCAAACACTTACACATGCAAATAAAATAGATATGATACAAATAGATGGATCACCACTTCAGGGAAGCTATTAGTAGAATATACAGTAAAATCAACCAACAAAATCAATCATGAAACCCTGTGTAGTATACAACCAAACAAACAAACGTTCCACTGGATGGATTACATGCAACTTCTGTGGTAAATGCTGCCACACCCCTTGTGTAGGCATTCAAGAATCTACTACATGAGATATTAAACAAGGGAAGTGTTTTTGGGTATGCCCAAATGAGACCGAACTGTGGAATAAAATCACATCAATATTAAAAAATGACAACATCAAATCGGACTTCATAAAAAACATGACAGCATTCTATAACAGTTGGGAAATTAAAAAATCTGGGCCAGATGGTGCTATTGCCCCTGGTACAGATGTTGAAATGGTAGACAGTAACTGTAAGAATAGAGAAATAAATGATAGTGACCTGAAGAGGGACAGGAGCTCTAGTGAAATAAATGATGGGGAAACAGGTGTAGACAAGGACACAAAAAACAGTGTTACAAACTAGCAATACCACGGTAGATAGTAAACAGGGGGATGCCCAGGGAAATACTGAAGATAAATTACCAGAAACTGATGAAGGCTCCATTGTTAGCACTAGACACAGTCGCAAAAGACCAGGGCAAAGGGAAACCGGGCCTATGTGAATATTATGCACTTGGTATCTGCAGGCATGGAAAATCTGGGAAATCAGATGGGACATGCAATTATGATCACCCCAGAAAATGCCGTGCCCATAGGAAAACAGGCATATGCAACCTCCCGTCCTGTAAGTTTTTCCACCCTGAAATGTGCCACACATGAATTCAGGAAAGACAGTGCTATAACTTATATTGCCAGGCATACCACCTAGAGGGTACGAGGCAA
Source organism: Cherax destructor (assembly GCA_009830355.1). Taxonomy (NCBI): domain Eukaryota; kingdom Metazoa; phylum Arthropoda; class Malacostraca; order Decapoda; family Parastacidae; genus Cherax; species Cherax destructor. Next base: position 31,261 of record WNWK01014527.1, on the reverse strand, counting down.
CACAGAACATCCAGATCATGGCAAAACCTGGGTAGCCACAGCCATTCAGGAGAGAGAGATTTTTTAGTGCCAGGAAGGAAAAAAAGCTGGCAGGAAATGACAGAAATTGAACACCAACTGCAATAATTTCTGAAGTGGAATCACAGTCAATGGCCTCCACTCCAATACAACAGATATTAGTGACAGGAAAATAAGACCCCCTCCCCCATACCACCAATCCAACGACATTCATCTTTGCAAATATACAGGGTCTAAAGCCAGCAACAAACAACAAGATACCTTACATTCATGGACTGCTTACAGAGTCAAATGCTATGTTTTTCGGCTTTAACAGAGACCCACATAAGAGATCACTTGGACAATGAAATATGGATCCCGGGCTACAACCTATACAGGTATGACAGAGTGAACAGGCAAAAAGGGGGCGTTGGCCTGTATATCACAGAGTCACTTATATGTTCAGAACTACTAAATGCCTCAAATGATGTAGTTGAAGTATTAGCAATAAAGATCGAGAATCAAAACCTGGTCATCATGGTTGTATACAAGCCCCCGGATGCAACGTCCCAACAATTACAGGAACAGCTTCTGAAAATTGACCACTGTCTGGAAAATCTTCCAGCTCCTGCCCCCAACATCTTGCTCCTGGGGGATTTCAACCTAAGGCACCTAAAATGGAGGAGCATTGCAAACAATGTGGTAGCAGAGATAACACCAGGAGGCAGCTCAGATGAAAACTCGCACACACATGAACTTTTAAATCTCTGCACCAAATTCACCTTAAACCAGCAAATAGTAGAGCCCACAAGATTAGAGAATACGCTGGACCTCATCTTCACCAACAATGATCTGATACGAAATGTCATCATATCAAAAACAATATACTCAGATCACAACATAATAGAGGTCCAGACATGTATGCGGGGATCCCCAGATCAACAAAATGTGATCAGCCACGAAGGAGCCTTCTTCAAATTCAACTTCAATAACAAAAATATAAGGTGGGACCAAGTAAACCAAGTCGTAAATTATATAAACTGGGAAGATAGCCTAAGCATCACGGATCCTAACCTATGTCTAGAACAAATTAACTCTGTGGCACTTGAGGTTTGCTCAAGGCAAATTCCCTTAAGGAAAAGGAGGAGAAGATGCAAACTAGAAAGAGAGAGGCGCTCCCTATACAGGCAAAGGCAAAGAATAATGGAGCGGCTACAAGAGGCCAATATATCTGAAATACAAAGGGAAACACTAGTCAGAGAAATAGCAAACATTGAATTAAAACTAAAGGAATCTTACAGGAATCAAGAAACGAGGGAAGAACTAAAAGCCATAAATGAAATTGAAAGAAACCCAAAGTATTTCTTTTCTTATGCAAAATCAAAGTCGAGAACAACAACCAGTATTGGGCCCCTACTTAAATAGTCGAGAGGTCCCAACCTATGTCTAGAACAAATTAACTCTGTGGTACTTGAGGTTTGCTCAAGGCAAATTCCCTTAAAAAAAAGGAGATGATGCAAACTAGAAAGAGAGAGGCGCTCCCTATACAGGCGAAGGCAAAGAATAACGGAGCGGCTACAGGAGGCCAATATCTCTGAAATACGTAGGGAGACACTAGTCAGAGAAATAGCAAACATTGAATTAAAACTAATGGAATCTTACAGGAATCAAGAGACACGGGAAGAACTAAAAGCCATAAATGAAATTGAAAGAAACCCTAAGTATTTCTTTTCCTATGCAAAATCAAAGTCGAGAACAACAACCAGTATTGGGCCCCTACATAAACGGGATGGGTCCTACACAGATTACAACAAGTAAATGAGTGAGTTACTTAAATCCCAGTATGACTCAGTTTTTAGCTTCTCCCAGCATACATCAGGGGGATTACCAGCAAACCCATGGCTGTCTTCAAGCAGGCACTGGACAGGCACCTAAAGTCGGTACCTGACCAGCTAGGCTGTGGTTCGTACGTTGGACTGCGTGCGGCCAGCAGTAACAGCCTGGTTGATCAGGCTCTGATCCAACATGAGGCCTGGTCACGGACCGGGCCGCAGGGGCGTTGACCCCTGGAACTCTCTCCAGGTATACTCCAGGTATAGCATTAGAAATCTTCTGTATGAAGAAAGATTGAAGACCCTAAAATTGCATTCACTTGTAAGATGAAGAATGAGGGGAGACATGATCGAGGTATACAAGTGGAAGATGGGTATTAATAAAGGGGATAAGTGGAAGATGGGTATTAATAAAGGGGATATAAATAAGGTCTTTAGGATATCTCTTCAAGAGAGAACACACAATAATGGATTCAAATTAGACAAGTTTAGATTTAGAAAGGTTATAGGAAAGTATATTGGTTTTGAAATAGGGTAGTTGATGAGTGGAACAGTCTGCCTAGTAGGGTTATTGAGGCTAAAACCTTGGGTAGTTTTAAATTTATGTTGGATAAATACATGAGTGAGAGGGGTTGGATTTGAGTGGGACTGGCACATGAGTTAATAGAATTATCAACTAACTAACATTTTTAACCTATCTCTTCAAACAGGTGTAGTGTCTGATACTTGGAAGATGGCTAATGTTAGGCAAATTATTAGAGTCGATTATAGCTGATAACATAAGAAGCCATCTCGATAGGCATAATTTGATTAATGATACTCAACATGGATTCACCAGGGGCCGTTCCTGCCTAACTAATTTATTAACTTTTTTCAGTAAGGCTTTTGAGGCAGTTGATCATGATAAAGAATTCGATATTGTTTATTTGGATTTTAGTAAGGCTTTTGATAGAGTACCACATCAGAGACTGTTAAAGAAAGTGGCTGCTCACGGTGATCTGTTCTTAGCTCAGAGGTGATCTGTTCTTAGCTCAGAGGTGATCTGTTCTTAGCTCAGAGAGGACGTGTCTTGGGTTCTCTGTGGACTGAACCACTTTTGCTCTGTGAAGTGAACCAAGATGCCGTCCATTGAGCAACTTTACCAGCAGCTTAAGGAGGAATTGAGGGTAGCAAAGCTTGAGATACGGTGATTGACGGAGGAAAACAAGAGGATTCGTAGTAGTCCTCCTGTTGTAAGTCCTCAGGTCAAGAAGGGAACCTGGGCAGTGGCCGGACTTCAAGGAACGAAGTTGAAGATCAAGAAAACGAATGGAGAGTTAGAAACGATGAAGAAGAAAGGGACTGCTGTGGAAACATTGAATGCCTTCTCCGTGCTACCCGATGAATGTGAGTCGACTACTGGGAACGTCACGACGAACGACACAAAGGAAGGTAAAAACATTGTTATTGTTGGGGACAGCCAGGTTAGATACATGGATAGGGCTTTCTGTTTGAATGATAGGAGTAGGAGACAGAGGGTTTGCTTTCCTGGGGCTGGGATGGAGGATATTGTTAGCCGTCTGGACGACATCATGAGAGGTAATGGGAGCAATCCTATTATCTGTCTCAGTGCTGGAGGCAACGATGTTGGCAGACGTAGGAGTGAGGACCTGACTAGCAGGTTTAGGTCAGCAATAGACATAATTAGGAAGAAGGGTGGTAACCCTGTCATATGTGGTATTTTGCCAAGGAGAGGAGTTGGAAATGAATGGCTGTCCAGGGCAATTGGTGTCAATTGCTGGCTGGACAAATACTGTAAGGAAAATTCAGTAACATTCATTGACAACTGGGACCTCTTCTATGGCAGAAATGACATGTATGCCAGGGATGGGGTTCACTTATCCAGGTCTGGGGTGGGGGCACTGGCAACTGCAGTGGAGAGGGCTGTTAGGGCTTTAAACTAGAAATAGTTAGTGGTATGGGTTTTGGGGGGAAAACAGTGAAGTCCCAGTGTAGTAATATTATAAGTTCTAGGAGAACTAGTAATAGGCAGAAAAAGGTGGACAGTGGAAAGCTAGTGACACTAGATGACAAGGACAGTAATAGGTATAGTGGAAAAACAGAAATGAGCAGGAAGGGTAAAGAGAAAGGAGGGTCTTTAAATATTTATTACACCAATAGTCGTAGTGCTAGGAATAAGATGGACGAGTTGAGATTAGTTGCAAGTAAGGGTAATATTGATGTTTTTGCAATAACTGGGACATGGTTTAATATGAAAAATCGGGACTTGCCTGCCGAATGTCACATTCAGGGTTTTAAATTGTTCCAAGTAGACAGAAGTATCGGGAAGGGGGGTGGGGTGGCACTCTATGTCCGTGATCATTTAAATTGTTGTATAAAGCCTGGTATAAAGTCTGAATTAACACATAAAGAGTCTGTCTGGATAGAATTTTCAGAGGGGTGTGAAAAATTGATTTTAGGCGTGATTTACCGTCCTCCAAACTTAGATAGGGAACAAGGGAGACTACTTTGGGAGGAAATTGTTAAGGCCACAAGGCATGATAACGTAGTAATTCTAGGGGACTTTAACTTTAATCAGATTGATTGGAATTTCCTGACAGGGAATTTAGAATCTAACGACTTTTTAGAAGTAGTTCAGGATTGTTTTTTGAAGCAGTTTGTAACAGAACCTACAAGGGGAAATAACCTACTTGACTTGGTTCTGGCAAGCAAGGAAACCCTTGTTAATAATTTAGAAATTACAGAGGAACTCGGCTCAAGCGACCACAAGTCAATTACCTTTAGCATTGAATGGATGTATGATAGTAGGGATAATTCAGTAACGGTCCCAGATTTTCGCTTAGCAGATTATAATGGACTTAGAGAACACTTATCAACTGTGGACTGGGGTGACGAAGAGAGGTATCAATATGACAGTTTTCTTAACACTATACAGGCTGCCCAAAGAACATTTATCCCGTATAAAGAAATTAGATCTAGTAGAAATGACCCAAAATGGATGAATAATAGGCTTAAGTATCTTTTAGGGCAGAAGAAAGGAATTTATAGGCGCATAAAAACTGACATTAAGAGGGACGTTAAAAAGGGAATAAGAAAAGCTAAACGGGACTATGAAATTAAAGTTGCTAGGGATTCAAAAACTAACCCAAAAAGTTTTTTCCAGGTTTATAGAACAAAAGTTAGGGATAAGATAGGTCCCCTTAAAATAACTCTGGGCATCTTACTGACAAGGAGAATGATATGTGCTCTATTTTTAATAATTATTTTCTCTCGGTTTTCACACAGGAAGACATTAATAATATCCCAGTAATTAATTTTTACAGAGGCCCAGAAGAAGATAAATTATGTAATATCACAGTCACTAGCGAAATGGTTAGGAAACAACTAGACCGACTGAAACAAAATAAATCGCCAGGTCCTGATGAGCTTTTTGCAAGGGTTCTTAAGGAATGCAAAATGGAACTCTGTGAACCAATATCTAACATTTTTAATTTATCTCTTCAAACAGGTGTAGTGTCTGATATGTGGAAGATGGCTAATGTAATTCCTATTTTTAAAGCAGGGGACAAGTCACTACCATCAAATTACCGCCCAATAAGCCTGACCTCAATTGTAGGCAAATTACTAGAGTCAATTATAGCTGATATTATTAGAAGCCATCTAGATAACCATAATTTGATTAATGATACTCAGCATGGATTCACGAGGGGCCGTTCCTGCGATTTATTTTGTTTCAGTCGGTCTAGTTGTTTCCTAACCATTTCGCTAGTGACTGTGATATTACATAATTTATCTTCTTCTGGGCCTCTGTAAAAATTAATTACTGGGATATTATTAATGTCTTCCTGTGTGAAAACCGAGGGAAAATAATTATTAAAAATAGAGCACATATCATTCTCCTTGTCAGTAAGATGCCCAGATAGGCATAATTTACATAAGAACATAAGAAAGGAGGAACACTGCAGCAGGCCTGTTGGCCCATACTAGGCAGGTCCTTCACAATCCGTCCCACTAACAATATTTGCTCAACCCAATTTTCAATGCTACCCAAAAAATAAGCTTTGACAATTCTACCCACTCATGCGCGAGTCCCACTCAAATCCAACCCCTCTCACTCATGAATTTATCCAACCTAAATTTGAAACTTCCCAAGGTCCTAGCTTCAATAACCCTACTAGGCAGACTGTTCCACTCATCAACTACCCTATTTCCAAACCAATACTTTCTTATATCCTTTCTAAATCTAAACTTATCCAACTTGAATCCATTATTGCGGGTTCTCCCTTGGAGAGACATCCCCAAGACCTTACCCATATCCCCCCTGCTAATACCCACTTTCCACTTGCACACCTCGATCATGTCTCCCCTCATTCTACGTCCTACATGTGAATGTAATTTAAGGGTCTTCAATCTTTCTTCGTAAGGAAGATTTCTAATGCTATGTATTAATTTAGTCATTCTACACTGAATGTTTTCCAACGAACCTACGTCCACTCTGTAATATGGAGACCAAAACTGAGCTGCGTAATCCAGGTGAGGCCCTACTAATGATGTATAAAGCTGTAATACAACCTCTGGACCTCTGTTGCTAACACTTCTTGACACAAATCCCAGTAATCTATCTGCCCCACTACGCACGCCTAGGCACTGCTGTCCTGGTTCAAGGTTGCTGCTTACCATCACCCCCAAGTCCTTCTTGCAATCTGTATGGCTAAGTTCTACGTTATTTAACTTATAAGTGCTTGGGTTATGGACACTCCCGAGCTTCAGAACCTTGCATTTATCTACATTGAATTGCATCTGCCACTTTTCTGACCACGAATTAAGTTTGTCCAAATCTTCCTGAAGTTCTATGACTTCTATGTTTGAATCAATTATCCTACCTATCTTCGTGTCGGCGGCGAATCCGCTCATATCACTAGCAATTCCCTCGTCAAGGTCATTGATATATGAGTTGTTTCCTAACCATTTCGCTAGTGACTGTGATATTACATAATTTATCTTCTTCTGGGCCTCTGTAAAAATTAATTACTGGGATAGTATTAATGTCTTCCTGTGTGAAAACCGAGAGAAAATAATTATTAAAAATAGAGCACATATCATTCTCCTTGTCAGTAAGATGCCCAGAGTTATTTTTAAGGGGACCTATCTTTTCCCTAACTTTTGTTCTATAAACCTGGAAAAACCTTTTTGGGTTAGTTTTTGAATCCCTAGCAACTTTAATTTCATAGTCCCGTTTAGCTTTTCTTATTCCCTTTTTAACGTCCCTCTTAATGTCAGTATACTGATTTATAAGATGACCCTCACCTCTTTTTATGCGCCTATAAATTCGTTTCTTCTGCCCTAAAAGATACTTAAGCCTATTATTCATCCATTTTGGGTCATTTCTACTAGATCTAATTTCTTTATATGGGATAAATGTTCTTTGGGCAGCCTGTATAGTGTTAAGAAAACTGTCATATTGATACCTCTCTTCGTCACCCCAGTCCACAGTTGATAAGTGTTCTCTAAGTCCATTATAATCTGCTAAGCGAAAATCTGGGACCGTTACTGAATTATCCCTACTATCATACATCCATTCAATGCTAAAGGTAATTGACTTGTGGTCGCTTGAGCCGAGTTCCTCTGTAATTTCTAAATTATTAACAAGGGTTTCCTTGCTTGCCAGAACCAAGTCAAGTAGGTTATTTCCCTTGTAGGTTCTGTTACAAACTGCTTCAAAAACAATCCTGAACTACTTCTAAAAAGTCGTTAGATTCTAAATTCCCTGTCAAGAAATTCCAATCAATCTGACTAAAGTTAAAGTCCCCTAGAATTACTACGTTATCGTGCCTTGTGGCCTTAACAATTTCCTCCCAAAGTAGTCTCCCTTGTTCCCTATCTAAGTTTTTAGGACGGTAAATCACGCCTAAAATCAATTTTTCACACCCCTCTGAAAATTCTATCCAGACAGACTCTGTATGTGTTAATTCAGACTTTATACCCGTTTTTATGCAACAATTTAATTGATCACGGACAAAGAGTGCCACCCCACCCCCCTTCCCGATACTTCTGTCTACTTGGAACAATTTAAAACCCTGAATGTGACATTCAGCAGGCAAGTCCCGATTTTTCATATTAAACCATGTCTCAGTTATAGCAAAAACATCAATATTACCCGTACTTGCAACTAATTTCAACTCGTCCATTTTATTCCTAGCACTACGACTATTGGTGTAATAAATATTTAAAGACCCTCCTTTCTTTTTACCCTTCCTGCTCATTTCTGTTTTTCCCTTATACCTATTACTGTCCTTGTCACCTAGTGCCACTGGCTTTCCAATATCTACCTTATTCTGCCTATTACTAGTTTCCCTAGAATTTATAACATTACTACACTGGGACTTCACTGTTTTCCCCCTATAACCCATACCACTAACTTTTTCTAGTTTAAAGCCCTAACAGCTCCCTCCACTGCAGTTGCCAGTGCTCCCACCCCAGACCTAGATAAGTGAACCCCATCCCTGGCATACATGTCATTTCTGCCATAGAAGAGGTCCCAGTTGTCAATGAATGTTACTGCATTTTCCTTACAGTATTTGTCCAGCCAGCAATTGACACCAATTGCCCTGGACAACCATTCATTTCCAACTCCTCTCCTTGACAAAATACCACATATGACAGGGTTCCCACCCTTCTTCCTAATTCTGTCTATTGCTGACCTATAGCTGCTAATCAGCTCCTCACTCCTACGTCTGCCAACATCGTTGCCTCCAGCACTGAGACAGATAATAGGATTGCTCCCATTACCTCTCATGATGTCGTCCAGACGGCTAACAATATGCTTCATCCCAGCCCCAGGATAACACACCCTCTGCCTCCTATTCCTATCCTTAAGACAAAATTCCCTATCCATAAACTTAATCTGACTATCCCCAACTAAAACAATGTTCTTACCTCGACTGGCGGTGTGTATGATGTTCTCGACGGTCTTTGTAGAGATGGTCTTCGCTGGGATGTCTTCACATTCGTCTGATAACAAGGAGAAAGAGTTGCTGGTTTTCACAGCAGTCTCCTGGACCTTCTTCAACTTCAGCTTCGTCTCTTCAGATTCGACTAGCATCCATTCGTTGGTCTGATCATCGGCGACATTGTTCCGGGGATAATCCTTGCATATACCCTTCAAACGTTGAATCTCTCTTCTAGCTTCCGTTAATTCCGCCTTCATTTGAAGATATAGCTGCTCGTAGTCGAGGGAAACCATCATCCAATCTCAGGTAGCTAATAATGGAAGCACAGCAAAGATGGTTCAGTCCACAGAGAGTACACGATTCAGTCCACAGAGAGGGTACAGTCAGGTGGAGAATGCTGGGTCAGGTGGAGAAAGCTGCATGTGACAGTCAATAAAGGATCACATTATACTGCTTATGTGTTTATTTTTCCATACTATACGTTAATACCTATCTTTCTGGTGGGTATTCCGGGGATCGACACCCCATGGCCAAGTCCATGAGTAGGCCTCATGGTAGATCAAGGCCTGATCAACTGCTGGCCGCACGCAATCCAACATAAAGTCAGTACCTAACCCGGCTGGTTAGGTACTGACTTTAGGTATCTGTTCAGATTCCTCTTGAAGACAGCTAGAGGTCTGTTGATAATACCTCTTATGTATGTTGGGAGGCAGTTGAACAGTCTTAGGCCCCTGACATTTATTGTATTTATTTCTTAAAATACTCATGGCACCCTTTCTTTTCATTGCACCACGTGCTAATTGTTTTGCTTTCATAGGAAGTGATTTCTGTGGGTAGATTGAGGACTAGTCCCTTTAGGATTTTCCAGGTGTAAATTATGATGTATCTCGCCTGCATTCCAAGGAATAGAGGTCAAGGGACTTCAAATGGTCCCAGTGTACAGCAGTATTCCAGCCTAGAGAGCAGCAGTGTACAGCAGTATTCCAGCCTAGAGAGCAGCAGTGTACAGCAGTATTCCAGCCTAGAGAGCAGCAGTGTACAGCAGTATTCCAGCCTAGAGAGCAGCAGTGTACAGCAGTATTCCAGCCTAGAGACCAGCAGTGTACAGCAGTATTCCAGCCTAGAGACCAGCAGTGTACAGCAGTATTCCAGCCTAGAGAGCAGCAGTGTACAGCAGTATTCCAGCCTAGAGAGCAGCAGTGTACAGCAGTATTCCAGCCTACCTGGAGTCTACCTGGAGAGAATTCCAGGTGTCAACGCCCCCGCAGCCCGGTCCGTGACCAGGCCTCCTGTTGGACCAGAGCCTGATCAACCAGGATGTTACTGCTGGCCGCACGCAGTCCAACGTACGAACCACAGCCCGGCTGGTCAGGTACCGACTTTAGGTGCCTGTGCAGTGCCTGCTTGAAGACAGCCAGGGGTTTGTTGGTAATCCCCCTGAGAGCAGCAGTGTACAACAGTATTCCAGCCTAAAGAGGATCATCATAGGCATGGTGTGGACAGCCCAGTCCCCCAAGTGCATGGATCTGTGTTAGTTTACGCACAGTTAATGCCTGTGTTTCGTATCTAGTGCATCCGTGGGCGTTCGTGTGTGTGCAGTGGCGAGGCGCTGACCATCTATCGATGCTTGGTGTGACAGCCCAGTCCCCCAAGTGTGCGAATCTGTGTTAGTTTATGCACAGTTAGCGCCAATGCCTTGCAGCTAGTGCATTCGTGAGCATTCATGTGTGTACAGTGACGAGGAATCTCTGTGATTAAGACATTAATGTGCATTGGGAGTGTGTTGTACTCTTTCAGTGAGTGATCCATCAGTGACTAGTGCACCACTGTGTCCTCGGTGTGGCTTGTTGCTAGCTCTTGGGAACTGTGGCCCACAGCTACAGCATTGGGGCGGCTGTGCAGCTACAGCCAGAAGTAGGTCTGCTGGTACGTTTCCCACTAAGGAGTTCGACCTAAACGGTGTACACCATGCGACGATGGTCAAGTGGACGACATAGATGAGGTGGAAGCCCCATCCAAGAAGTCCAAGGACCACCAGAGTGCTGGGGGAGATGCCCCAGAGGAAGCCCAGCCGAGGGCAGCTGCCGCCCTGGAAGGTCCAGTAGCGTCGGGGACCTTGGAGTCCAATCACATCCGAGATCCCCAGACGAGCCACCCCAGACATGGGGACCATGGAAGTGAGCCAGGTTCCTGCCTCCCAGTAGACGGTACCAGGGCCATCCCAGGAACCCAACCCAGGAGAACCCTCACCAGCAGAGGAGGAGGGATATCAAACGGTACGCTCAAGACCTCAGCAATGGGCTGCTCATCAAGCAGCCAATGCCTTCAACAAGTTCGTGCTCCCCTCCTACGAGATGGTGAAGGAGCTGGAGAAAGAGCCCTCAATCAAGCTCAGCTGGGACTTCAAGCTCAAGGGAGAGATCCTGGCCAAACCTTGGGACAAAGATACATACGACTGGCTCAAGACCATGGCTGCATCAAACCCATTGATAAGAGAGCTCTTTGCTCAGGACAAGGTGAGCAAGGGGGTTGTACTGCACATCCCTGTGCCCATCCCAGTACAGCGCTTCCTCGATGTGCCCAATATCTACAAGGCCGAGAGACTGACGGCCAAGGTCAACAAGGCGCCAACTCGGAACATGTTGATCCACCACAGGGGGCCTCTCCCTGCCCACATTGCCCTAGGGGTGTAGGGGCAGTTCAAGACCCAGCCCTACATAGATGGCCCACTCCAGTTCTTCAACTGTCAGGGCTTCAGCCACATTGTGGCCACCTGCCAGCATGTGCAGAAATGCGGAGTTTGCAGCAAGCAGCACGACTCCAGGGAGTGCATTGCCCTGCTCAAACAACCCTGCCCCAAGACTCCACACCCAGAGCCCAAGTGTGCGAACTGCAGGAAGAAGCACCATGCCTGGAACCAGGGCTGCCCTGTGATAGTGCAGCGGTGGCAACAGGTGCATCAGTGGATTGCCCCTGCAGCGGCCAAAGCGCAGTCCAGTCCAAGGGGTACCCAGCAGCGGCTGGCTGGGACGCCAACCACCGCTCCTCAGGGTCCGGCTGCAGCCTACGGCAGCGAGTTCCCAGCACTGGGCACTCAACAGGGAAGACAGGGAGCATCAAATAGCTTGAAGCAGGGCGGCCAAAGGCCCGACCAAGCCTCGAAGACTCTGAAGAAACAGAAGCATGGAATGCATCAGGCCTGGGTCAGGGACACCGCTCAGGGGGATGGGGCCCAGCAACAGAGTGCCTCCTCACCAAGCCAAGCCACTCCCGTGAGCAACAGGGACCAGACGCTGTCACCCAGCCAGATGGCTCACAGGACTGCACAGGCCTGTGCAGCAGTAGCACCGACGACCACAAAATCGAGACAGTAGCCCCAGGCCCAAACAGAGGTGGCAGCAACTCCGGCTTTTCTGGGAGGGGAAAAAGTGAACTCCCCCGGTGTCCCCATCACCAAAGTAATCATGGTCATAATGGAAGGCATTGCTGTTCTGCTCCCGTCGATGAAGGGAAAGGAAGTCTGCAAACAGCTCCTGGGCATGCTGCTCAGCTTGGTCATGCTGGACAAGAAGGATGCGGCAGAGCTACAGATGCACCTCTCTGAGACCTTCGCAGACATGGACGAAGAAACACTGGGGATGATGACACAAACGACGACATCTGTCGACCAGCAGGAGGAGATGGAGTCAGACACTCTGTTCCCCAGCCCCTAAGAATTCTCCAGTGGAATGTCTATGGCCTGCAGTAGAAAATCCACCTCCTGATCGAGGTGGCAGTCCGGGACAAAATTGACGTCTTCCTGTTACAGGAGACCCTAGTTAAGCCACCTCCCGACCCATAGCCATGCATCTCTGGGTTCTCGGTCTACCTACAGTGGACTGGGGACTTCGCCAGGGGCACGGCAATCTACGTGAGGAACTGCATCCCTCATTCAATCGTCACCGACCCCATTGCCTGCGGTGAGGGAGTGGATGTCCAAGCTGTCACCCTGCACCTGTCGGATGGGTCACTAACGATCTACAATGTGTACCGAAGCCCAAGGGTCACCTTGGATCTGTCTTGAGGTTTCAGCCCTTGCCGTTTCTACCCTGGAAGGCATTCTGGTGGCTGGGGATATCAACCCCCACCACACACTACTCCAATCTGTCTCCCGCACAAATGAAACAGGAAGGCACCTGGCGACGGTACTTGAGGACGTACCTGAGATCGCCCACCTCAACAACGGGGAGCCGACCCACCACTACGGCAACCGACTTGACATCACGCTCCTCTCCTGGATGCTACTCCCCGATGCTAGATGGGAAATCCACCCCCTCCTCGCCAGCAACAATTTTGCAGTCACCACCACTCTACTGCTCAAACGGCACCCTCCATACTCCCCACCCCTGCGATGGAACACCAAGAAGGCTGACTGGCAGCGCTTCCAGGAAGTCATAGAGCAGTGGTGGGAGGAGACCATTTTAGCCGATGATCCGGACGAGGCTGCTCAGAGCCACCAAGTAGCCTTCACCCGAGCAGCCGAGGGAACCATACCACGCACCAGGGCCGGAGGGACGCCCAAGCGTGACTGGTGGTTCTATGATGAGGCTGTCAAAGAACAGAACCATCGCTTCAACCTCACCCATAGGTCACACAGACGCAACCTCACAGCTGAGTATCTTCGACTGCTGAGGGAGGTGGTGCGGTACACGCGCCACGTCTCCCACAGGACCCGCCTGGCCAAGTGGTGTACCTCCTTCAGCCACACTACTACCCTGTTGGAGATCTGGACGAAGATCGGCATTGCTACCGGCAAGCGTAGAGGAGTGGCACAGGCACACCACGACCCAGCAGCGGAGGTGGAGAGGCTGGTGGAACTCTTCACTTCCAGGGCAGTGACAGCCTGCCTGCCTCAGGACATCCAGGACCTCCAGGCTACCCTTCTCCCTGGTAGGACTGCCAGGATGCTAGAGGCGTGCCAGTAGGAAGATGACACTGACATAGACTTCATCGACCTGGGCAGGACGGCATCACCTACAGTATGATTTTGCTTGCAGGCCCGCCCGGGCATGCCACCCTATTGGGGTCATCAACCTGTCCTGGAGGACTGGGCAGCTCCCCACCGCTTGGAAGGAAGCCAACATTCTGCCAATCCCCAAGCCCAGGGACCCAGGGAGCGTGAGGCCTATTTCTCTCACCAGCTGCCTCTCCAAAGTTGCCGAGAGGATGGTGCTGGAGTGGCTGAGATGGAAGCTCGGCCCAGAACACCAGCACATCTATGGCTTCACTCGAGGAGTGGGCATCTTCGAGAGCATCACCACCCTCCTAGCCAGCATTGGGTCGGATAAGAGACCCAAGATTGTCATCTTTCTCGACCTCAAGAAGGCCTTCGAGCTCGCCAGCGCACCAGCCATCCTTGATCTGCTGGCACACAGGGGTGTGAAAGGCAAGCTGCTTGCCTGGATCCGCTCCTACCTAAAGGACAGGTGGTCACGCATGAACTTCCAGGGGCAGGCATCCTCCCTCAGGTCCTTGGACAATGGCACCCGCAGGGCGGCGTCCTCAGCACAACCCTTTTCAATGTGCTGATGCATGAGCTGGCGCAGCTGACGTTTTCTGCAGGCACCCACCTGCTCAGCTATGCCGATGACCTCGCACTCATTATCACTGAGAGATGTGGTCTGATTCTCCGGGCCCAACATGACCTCAACCTGCTCGCAACCACCTGCTGTCAACTTGGCCTGAAGATCTCTGCGGACAAGTCCAAAGCCATGGTCCTGGGCACCAATGTACCTGCCAACAGGTTGCAGTTCTCGGGCATCAACCTTGAATGGGTCAACAGCTACTCATATCTGGGCATGCACATTGACAGTCGGCTCTTGTTCCGGAAGTAGGTAGGGTACGTCAGGGAGCGCTCCATGCAATGTGTCATGGCCATGCGTGCCATGACCAGCCCAAGAGCGGGAGCCAGCCTCGACATCCTCCGGCTGTTCTACGTGCAGGCTATATGCTCCCTCGCAGACTACGGGGCAGTTGCCGTGGTCCACGCCCACCCCACAAGCCTTCAGCGACTCTGTGTTGTACAGAATGCCGCTGCTTGGGTCATGCTGGGGGGCACCGGGTTGGACAAACATGGTGCTCCTGACCTTCGAGGCCCAGCTGCAGCCCCTCAATGACAGAATTGCCCTTGTTGCCGCCAGGAGAATAGCCAAATACGTTCAGCTACCTGGTGGTGAATGCCTGATGGAAGACCTAGATAGACAATGGCACGACCCTACAGAGCGCCCTTGCCGGCTATGGATGTGGACGGTCGTGTACGTTGCTAAGAAGATCTTGCCCATGTCACTACTTGAGGAGAAGGGTTGCGGCCGGCCAGTAACGAGGTACACCGTGTGGCCGCCCTGGACGCCAGAGCCAGTTGCAGTCCACCTCACAAACCTTCCAGCCAGCAAGTGCCACTGTCCGCAGCACATCCTGCAGCGATGGGTGGCTGCAAGCATCGCGAAAGTGGAGCATCCCAGGTGTGAGATATACAACACCAATGGCTCAAGAGACCTGGAAGCCAGCCGCACAGGTGCTGGGGTCTTCCACAATGTCCTGATGGCCGGCTGGTGCCTCCCAGACCACTGCACCATCCTCCAGGCAGAACTCCACGCCATCCAGAGGACCCTCCAACACACGCTTCAGGAGCACCTGCAACCACCGGTCATCCATGTCGACTCCAGGGCGGCAATACAGGCAATCATGCACAGAGAACTGAGAGACAACATCCAGCTCATCACCGCCATCAGAAGATACCTACAGACACTTGTCGAGCAGGAACGAAGGGTAACTTTCAACTAGATACCGAGTCACATCGGCCTCCCTGGAAATGATTCAGCAGATGGGGTAACCAAGACAGCCACACTTGAGGCCCAGCCAGTGACCGACATCTCCATCAGCCACAGGCAGATGAACCTGTGGGCAGCCAGGGCGGCCAGACACCCGTTGCCGGACCCGGGCATATCTCGGAGCCGGCTATGGTACGACAGGGCAATGTGCAGGGAGCCTCCACCGAGCCTGCAGAAACTCGGCAGGGACCTGTGAGTCAGCATCCACCTTCTGTGCCTTGGCTACCCCACCGCCAAATGCCTCATTGAGCAAGCAAGAGAGGAGCTCTGCTGCCACTGTGACCAGATGGTACCAAAGCCCCTCGTGCACTACTTGCTAGACTGCCCTGCAACCGTGCCCATCCACCGCTGGCACCTCCCAATGCCTCCTGGGGATCTGACACGGGAGGACAGGGTGGCCCGGCTGGTGTACCTGACTGTCCGTGACTTAGAGACCCTGTTCCAGTCCTTGCCTCTCACCCACCTCCCCGATGAAGACACAGTGAAGAGTCGCCGACAATGACCACCGCTACCCACCTCTTCCAAACTTTACCTTCTCTCACTTCCTTCACACCTATCACACCATCCTTCTACTTCCCTCCACTTATTAAAAAAAAAAAAAGCCCAATGGGAGCCTAAAATTTGTATGTGGCAGTACAGCCTAAGCTCAGCTCTCCGTGCATGACCATAATTCCATTGCTAACTCAAGACCAGTGGGACGACAAGTGTCTGAAGAATCAAGAGGACGCCTGCTGATGAAGTTAAGAAGGAAGAAGACACCTCACTCCGGGGAGTCATCACAAGAGAGATGTCACCCTCCACCCAGAGGGCCCATAGCAAGACCAAAGAAGAAAGAAGATGAAGGACACCCCCCACCTGGGGGAGGAATGCCGGGTCACCATCTGGAAAAGACCCGGGCTGGGACAAGACCGTTGAACCTACAACAACAACAACCTATACAGGCATGCCCTTCCAGTCAGCGAACCAGCTGTTAAGGGTATGATAGGGGACCCACTTATTATGCTAAACAGTTTGGTTCAACCAGCCAATCACAAGGAAGCCTGCCAAAGTTGTGAAGCAATGTCTGTGACTCGTGAAGCAACATTGGCAGACTTACCTCAAGTCTGGTTGCTCACAGTTCTCACTGTCTCTTCCTTGCAAACTTGCTATTCTGTACATAGTATATGTACATTGTACTTATACTTGCATTCATATTTGGTGAAGGAAATATATTAAGTATTTACTCTTCGCTGCCTTTTTGCTCACTCCTGCCTTGGTTATTGTAAAGACGCAGCTGTGAGCAGATATACAGGCCACAAGACTACACCTGTGTTCATAATATGGGTGCCTCTCCGGGATCCATTGTTGAATTCTTTGCATTGTCTCTACAAGCCTGCCTACAGTGTTCCATTGAAAATATGCAAAGTCATTGTGTGCTACTGCTGTGTATTGCATTGAGTGTATTGTTATAGTGCTGGTGGGTAATGCCACAGACATGTATTAGGCATTTGGTGACTGATTATACCCTGCAAAACTTGTCCAGACCATCTCTACAGTGCTGCTGGCGAACTGCTCATTCTTTTTGTTTAGAGTATCAGCGAACTTTTACTGCCACACAGCTTCATGAATGTATATGCAGAAAGTTAAGGTCTGACTCATACAACATGGCATTCCAACCTGAGACTTCAGCTGCTGAGAGGGCAAACTGCCATTCCTTGCTCTGATTGTTTAGTCATAATGGGGAGGGGGACAAACTTCAGAGCAACAAGACAGCTATCCACCTGAGGAAACAGGTGGTGAATCAGTTCGTCTCGGGGGAGGGGATCAGCTTTGTTTGCTAAATTTTGCTAAATAGGAATTTGATAGAGAGGAGTGTACTATTGATGACAAAACAATATCCAGAAATCTGTGCTGCTAGTACCTCAGTTTTCTGATTCTGAGCCTGAAAAGTTTTTTGAATCTTTCAAAAATCATGCTCGAGCTTTATGATGGCCACTCGAGTGTTGGGCAGCACTAGTTCGTACAGTATTATATGGCAAAGTACAGGAATTCACATCTGGTGATGTGATGAAGGTTTTACTAATTACGACATTGTGAAAACGGCTGTTCTCAGTGTATCCTGGCCAAATATAGTCAGAAATTTAAACTTAGCAAGTGTCATTTGGGTCAGTCAGACGTGGACTTTGTTCATACACAATCTAAAACTTTCACTAAGTGGTACAAGACCACTGGTGTCTCGAATTACAAGAATAATCCATGGCAACTGCTATAGAGGTGACTAGGCTTGCAGACACACTTGAGGCTAACTGCTTGTCCAAGCAGTCTCCTTTCTTTCCACCATCGTAGTATGGACGGAGATTCATTGACAAACTTCTGAATTTCATCTGAAGACAGCTGAAAAATGACGCCTGCCTCAAAACCAGCAAGAACCAAGCCCATAACCTTTTATTAATGCTATAAGCCTGGCCACATCAAGGCCACTTGCCCAAAACTAAGTAAAGGTGCTGCTAGTGGTAAGTCTACTATACCACAACCTCTGGGGAAAGTAACTATGCTTATTGATGAAATAAATCAGCAGGATATAAATGCCTGTGTTGCACCTATTTATGGTAAAATCTCCAAATAACTGCTGCAGCATATGAGCTCCTGGTATAACTAAGAATAGTTTTTCAACATCTAAGTAAAGAGTCATTCATGACACTGTACACCATGTAAATCAGGTCTATGTTGGAACATGCAGCACCAGTATGGAACCCACACATGGTCAAACATAGCTGGAAATTGGAAAAAAAGTGTGAAAGTTTGCAACAAGACTAGTCCTGGAGCTAAGGGGCATATCTATGAGGTGAGGTTAAGAAAACTCAACCTGACGATACTGGAGGACAGGAAGGATAGGGTGGACATGATAATGATGTATAAAATACTAAGAGGAATTGACAAGGTGGATAGGGCCAGAATGTTTAAGAGATGTGACACAGGAACAAGGGGACACAACTGGAAGTTAACAACTCATGAACCATGAATCATAGAGTTGTCAGAAAGTGGAACAATCTGGAGAGTGAAGTAGTGGAGGCAGGATCCATACATAGTTTAAGAAGAGGTATGATAAGGCTCTTGGAGCAGGGAGAGAATGGACCTAGTAGTGACTAGCAAAGAGTCGGGTCTAGGTTAGTACATACACATTCTAACAGACACACAACACATCCCCACATACATACACACACACACACAGGCACACACAAGGTAGACAGGGACAGGATGTTCCAGAGAGGGAACACAGAAACAAGGGGACACAACTGGAAGCTGAAGACTCAGATGAGTCAAAGGGATGTTAGGAAGCATTTCTTCAGCCACAGAGTAGTCAGGAAGTGGAATAGTCTAGAGAAAGATATAGTGGAGGCAGGAACCATACATAGTTTTAAGACGAGGTATGATAAAGCTCATGGAGCAGGGAGAGCAGAGACCCAGTAGCGGACAGCGAAGAGGCGGAGCCAGGAGCTGAGTCTCGACCCCTGCAACCACAATTAGGTGAGTACAATTAGGTGAGTACACACACACAAGCACACACACATACACAGATACCCTTACAGCCAAAGTTTACAGACCATAGAAGCTAGCACATTCTAAACAGGATAAAAAAAATGGGATCCCAAAAGACAGGATGAAGAGGCAATGGAACTGAGGGCGGCTGGTCTGAGAAGGAAGAATTGGCAGAAAGGCTCAAGAGCATAATGGAACAATAGTGGGAAAAAAGGCTAAACGAGTTTTGGAACAATGGTTGAGAAGATATCTGCAGAGAGCAAGAAGGGGTTATGAGCTGTAGCTGCTGAGGCAAAGATACATAGCCTGGCAGAGAAACTGTAAGTTCTGTAGCAGGATATAAGGATGAGGACTGAAAGGAGCAAGGTGCTGAGAACAGGAAAATCATCAGACAGTGAAGGGACTGAAGGAAGGGAAGGAGGTAAGTAGTCCCTTGCATAAGCAATATCAGGTCACTGGGATATCTTGGAGATGATAAGGGAAACAACAAAGGAGATGTTTAAATCGGATCCAGAAATGCAGAGGGAAAGGAAATGGAAAAATGGTAGGGAAAGGTCACTAATTATTCATGGGCTTCAGGAGACTGAAAGAAGGACATCTGGTAGATAAGAAGTCCCTTGGGGAAACAATACCAGGCCACTGGGACATTTGGGAGATAAGAAGTCCATTGGGAAAACAATACCAGGCCACTGGGACATCTGGTAGATAAGAAGTCCCTTGGGGAAACAATACCAGGCCACTGGGACATCTGGTAGATAAGAAGTCCCTTGGGGAAACAATACCAGGCCCCTGGGACATCTGGGAGATAATGAGTCCCTTGAGGAAACAATACCAGGCCACTGGGACATCTGGTAGATAAGAAGTCCCTTGAGGAAACAATACCAGGCCACTGGGACGTCTAGTAGATAAGAAGTCCCTTGGGGAAGCAATACCAGGCCACTGGGACATCTGGGAGATAATGAGTCCCTTGAGGAAACAATACCAGGCCACTGGGGCGTCTGGTAGATAAGAAGTCCCTTGGGGAAACAATACCAGCCCACTGGGACATCTGGGAGATAAGAAGTCCCTTGGGGAAACAATACCAGCCCACTGGGACATCTGGGAGATAAAAAGTCCCTTGGGAAACAATACCAGGCCACTGGGACGTCTGGGAGATAAGGGAGACAGCCAAGGAGATACTTAAATCAGACCCAGAGATATGGGATGAGGAAAGGGAAAGGACACTCATTATTCATGGGCTCCATGAGGCAGAAGGAAAGACCTATGATGAAAGAAGACTGGGGGAGGTAAAAGAAATTGAAAGCATTATTTCTGTAATAGGAGAGGACACAACTTTCCTGTCAAATTTTCAGAGACTTGGGTGGTACTTGAGGAAAAAAAACACCCAATCAAGTTGACATTTAAGTTAGAAATGATACAAAACAAAATCCTGCAGTAAAACCACTGTTAAAGAGTTCCCAAAAATACCAGCGAGTGCACCATGACAGAACACAAAAAGTAAGGGAACAACTGATAGAGAAAGAAGATGCCAGAAGCAGGAAGGGAGGGCAGGGCAGGTACCGGCAGATGGAAGTACAGCCTCGAAGGGAACACCAAACACAACTGCCCACAGAATCCCCCAACCCCTACCACTCCACACCAACCAAACACAATAACAAGAGCCAAGCCACACTCCACACCCACAGTCCTCAGCACTAATACTGTCACACCAGCAGACTACCATAATATCCAGACCTGCCTACCACACCCACAGCCAGCACCAACCCCTCCCACCCCCAGAATATGGTTCTAGAAAGGAAGCTGAAGGTATGGTACATGAATGCAGATGGAATTACAAATAAGGAGTGAGGAGTGGCAGGAAAGAATCACTAAGGCATCCCCGGACATCATAGCAATCACAGAGACAAAGCTCATGGAACTGATAACAGTTGTGATCTTCTCATCTGGTTATCAGATCTTGAGGAAAGATGGGGATCAGAGGGGGAGGAAAAGTTGCACTGCTCATCAAAAACCAATGGAGTTCTGGGGAGGTGGGAGGACTAGTCAGAAGAGTAGTGGATGACTACATAGTAGAAACACTTCATACTGGGGGCCCAAAAATGATGATAGCAGTGATGTACAACCCGCCACGGAACAGCAGGAGGCCAAGACAGGAATATGATGAGAGCAACAAAGTGATGGTGGACACACTAGGTGAGGTTGCCAGAAGGACCCACATGAGCAGGGCAAAGTTACTCATCATGGGGGATTTCAGCTGTAAAGAGATTGGGAGAATCTGAAGCCACATGGGAGAGGGCAGAGCCATAGAGAGCCAAGATGCTGGAGGTGGTACTGGAAAACTTTATGTACCAACATGTTGGGGACACAACCAGAGAGGGAGAGAGAGAGAGAGAGAGATATGATGATGATGATGAACTAGCAAGGCTGGACCTTGAGCAGTTCAGGCATAGGGGATATCAAACATGAAAAGCCTTGGCGCTAGTGATCACGTGGTCTTGAGTTTTGGATGCATATTATACCTGGAGAGGGTTTAGGGGATCAGTGCCCCCACAGCCCGGTCTGTGACCAGGCCTCGTGCCTGGGGCAGGCAGAGGTAACAATGGAGAGTGAAGCAGCATGAGAAGGATGGGAGAACCCAAACTTCCTAAAAGGAAACTACACAATACACAAATAACCCACAAATAGAAGAGAGAACTACACAAGTATGAGATAATTCCTACATGAGGTGCAGTGAGCAAGTCAGCTAGAGGGAAAGACAGTAAACAAAATGAAGGAACACGTGACCACAAAGTGCAGGGAGGCAGTGCAGAAGTTCGTACCAAGGGGCAACAGAAACAACGGGAAGACCAGAGTGAGTCCATGGTTTACCAGGAGGTGTGGGAAGACCAGAGTGAGTCCATGGTTTACCAGGAGGTGTGGGAAGACCAGAGTGAGTCCATGGTTTACCAGGAGGTGTGGGAAGACCAGAATGAGTCCATGATTTACCAGGAGGTGTGGGAAGACCAGAGTGAGTCCATGGTTTACCAGGAGGTGTGGGAAGACCAGAGTGAGGCCATGGTTTACCAGATGTGGGAAGACCAGAGTGAGTCCATGGTTTACCAGGAGGTGTGGGAAGACCAGAGTGAGTCCATGGTTTACCAGGAGGTGTGGGAAGACCAGAGTGAGGCCATGGTTTACCAGATGTGGGAAGACCAGAGTGAGTCCATGGTTTACCAGGAGATGTGGGAAGACCAGAGTGAGTCCATGGTTTACCAGGTGTGGGGAGGCCAGAGTGAGTCCATGGTTTACCAGGTGTGGAGAGCCCAGAGTGGCCCCATGGTTTACCAGGTGTGGGAAGACCAGAGTGAGTCCATGGTTTACCAGGTGTGGGGAGGCCAGAGTGAGTCCATGGTTTACCAGGTGTGGGGAGACCAGAGTGACGCCATGGTTTACCAGGTGTGGGGAGGCCAGAGTAGCACCATGGTTTACCAGGTGTGGGGAGGCCAGAGTAAGTCCATGGTTTACCAGGTGTCGGGAGGCCAGAGTGAGTCCATAAATGGTTTACCAGGTGTGGGGAGGCCAGAGTGAGTCCATGGTTTACCAGGTGTGGGGAGGCCAGAGTGAGTCCATGGTTTATCAGGTGTGGGGAGGCCAGAGTGAGTCCATGGTTTACCAGGTGTGGGGAGGCCAGAGTGAGTCCATGGTTTACCAGGTGTGGGGAGGCCAAAGCCAAGTGTGCTAGAGTTTGGAAAAATTATAGACGGCAAAGGACCCAGGAAAATGGAGTTGAGCCGAAGAGCCAGAAATGAATATGCACAGATAAGGAGAGAAGTTCAGCGTTAATATAAGAATGCGTTAATATAAGAATGACAACAACAAAACTGACCCAAAGTTGTTATAGAGGCGCATCAGGAGTCATTGACGACACCACAGTGTACGTCAGGCCCATACTGCACCACCAGTATGCAACCCATACATAACAACATAAGAAGGGAGGAACACTGCAGAAGGCCTACTGGCCCATACAAGGCAGGTCCTTATCAAAACCACCACTACCTAAGAATTTACTCCCGTACTCACGACACCAATCAAACCCAGCCCCTCCCACTCATATATTTGTCCAATCTCTTTTTAGTGCCACCCAAGGTCCTAGCCTCTATCACCCTACTAGGAAGATTGTTCCACGCATCTAAAACTCTGTGCTGAATTGTCCACTTATTGAGGAATATAGAGATAGACAGTATAATAACCTATGTGACATGTCAAGATATCTTATTGGTGAAGGTAGGATACCACTTATACTAAGCAAATTTCCTAAATTTGCTTGTAACAGATAAGTGAACTGTAGATATAAATCCAAATTAATTTCCATGAACGTGCCTATCTGTGCTCATGATAATGCGAGCACAGATGGGCATGTTTGTGGAGCAACTTGCAATGTGAACAGACTGACTGATGTTGTAGTGGCCAGGCTTAGGCTTGGCTACAGGTACTTCTGGCAGTTTGGGAGACACAGATGATGATCAAACTAAATGCAAATTATGTGATCAGGCATATGGTCACTGTCTTGAACACTATGTGCTTAATTGTCCACTTATTGTGGACAAGATGTCCTCTCTTGAGCTACTTTACCAGCAGCTGAAGGAAGAACTGAGGGTAGCTAAGCTTGAGATACAGCGACTGACTGAGGAAAACAAGAGGATTCATAGTAATCCTCCCGTTGAGAATCCTCAAGCCAAGAAAGGAACCTGGACAGTGGCTGGAATGCATAGGACAAAGTTAAAGATAAAGAGGACGGATGGAGAGGTAGAATCAACGAAGAACCAGGAACCTGTTGTGGAAACATCGAACCAATTCTCCGTGTTACTCGATGAATGTGAGTCGACTACTGGGAACATCATGACGAACGACACCAAGGAAGGTAAGAACATTGTTCTTGTTGGGGATAGTCAGATTAGGTACATGGATAGGGCCTTCTGCTTGAAAGATAGAAGTAGGAGACAGAGGGTTTGCTTTGCTGGGATGGAGCATATTGTTAGCTGTCTGGACGACATCATGAGAGGTAATGGGAGCAATCCTATTATCTGTCTCAGTGCTGGAGGCAACGATGTTGGCAGACGTAGGAGTGAGGACCTGACTAGCAGGTATAGGTCAGCAATAGACATAATTAGGAAGAAGGGTGGGAACCCTGTCATATGTGATATTTTGCCAAGGAGAGGAGTTGGAGATGAATGGCTGTCCAGGGCAATTGGTGTCAATTACTGGCTGGACAAATACTGTAAGGAAAATGCAGTAACATTCATTGACAACTGGGACCTCTTCTATGGTAGAAATGACATGTATGCCAGGTATGGGGTTCACTTATCCAGGTCTGGGGTGGGGGCACTGGCAACTGCAGTGGAGGGAGCTGTTAGGGCTTTAAACTAGAAAAAGTTAGTGGTATGGGTTTTGGGGAAAAAACAGTGAAATCCCAGTGTATTAATATTATGAGTTCTAGGGGAACTAGTAATAGACAGAATAAGGTTGATACTGGAAAGTCAATGGCACTAGGTGACAAGGACAGTAATAGGTATAGTGGAAAAACAGAAATGAGCAGGAAGGGTAAAGTGAAAGTAGGGTCTTTAAATGTATATTACACCAATAGTCGTAGTGCTAGGAATAAGATTGACGAGTTGAGATTAGTTGCTAGTGCCGGTAATATTGATGTTTTTGCAATAACTGAGACATGGTTTAATATGAAAAATCAGGACATGCCTGCTGAATGTCACATCCAGGGTTTTAAATTGTTCCAAGTAGACAGAAGTATCGGGAAGGGGGGTGGTGTGGCACTCTATGTTCGTGATCATTTAAATTGTTGCATAAAAGTGGGTATAAAGTCTGAAATAATGCATACAGAGTCTGTCAGGATAGAATTTTCAGAGGGGTGTGAAAAATTGATTTTAGGCATGATATACAGTCCTCCAAACTTAGATAGGGAACAAGGGAGACTACTTTGGGAGGATATTGTTAAGGCCACAAGGCATGATAACATAGTAATTCTAGAGGACTTTAACTTTAGTCAAATTGATTGGAACGACTTTTTAGAAGTAGTTCAGGATTGTTTTTTGAAGCAGTTTGTGACAGAACCTACAAGGGGAAATAACCTACTTGACTTGGTTCTTGCAAACAAGGAAACCCTTGTTATTAATTTAGAAATTACAGAGGAACTCGGCACAAGCGACCACAAATCAATTACCTTTAACATTGAATGGATGTATGACAGTAGGGATAATTCAGTAATGGTCCCTCACTTTCACTTAGCAGATTACAATGGGCTTAGAGAACACTTATCATCTGTGGACTGGGGTAACGAAGACAGCTATCAATATGACAGCTTTCTTAACACTATACAGGCTTCCCAAAGAACATTTATCCTTAATAAAGAAATTAAATCAAGTAGAAATGAAGAAAGGAATTTATAGGTGCATAAATAGAGGTGAGGGTCATCTTATAAATCAGTATACTGACATTAAGAGGGACATTAAAAAGGGTATAAGAAAAGCTAAATGGGACTATGAAATTAAAGTTGCTAGGGATTAAAAACTAACCCAAAAAGTTTTTTCCAGGTTTATAGAACAAAAGTTAGGGATAAGATAGGTCCCCTTAAAAATAACTCTGGGCATCTTACTGACAAGGAGAATGATATGTGCTCTATTTTTAATAATTATTTTCTCTCGGTTTTCACACAGGAAGACACTAATAATATCCCAGTAATTAATTTTTATAGTGTCCCTGGAGAAGATAAATTATGTAATATCACAGTCACTAGCGAAATGGTTATGAAACAAGTAGACCGTCTGAAACAAAATCAATCGCCGGGTCCTGATGAGCTTTTTGCAAGGGTTCTTAAGGAATGCAAAATGGAACTCTGTGAACCAATATCTAACATTTTTAATTTATCTCTTCAAACAGGTGTAGTGTCTGATATGTGGAAGATGGCTAATGTAATTCCTATTTTTAAAGCAGGGGACAAGTCACTACCGTCAAATTAGCGCCCAATAAGCCTGACCTCAATTGTAGGCAAATTACTAGAGTCAATTATAGCTCATATTATTAGAAGCATTTTAGATAACCATAATTTGATTAATGTTACTCAGCATGGATTCATGAGGGGCCGTTCCTGCCTATCTAATTTATTAACCTTCTTTCAAATTCAAATTCAAATTCTTTATTTCTGGTAACATACAGAGTGGGGTGTAATTATAGTAATGTACATTTTATGAAGTAGATATTACAAGATGGCCAATAATATGCCTAGGTATGCCTAGGCTTTTCAGGCAGTCTTATGATAGATTTTACTCAATAGTGACACAATGATTATACTGATAGTAAGGTTAGGTAATTGTAGTGATTAATTAGGTTTACAATATTGAGGTATTGAAATTTAAACATTTAAGAATTAAACAATTAGTTTATATATTAATGGTAAAGGTGATGTATTGGCATAATACCGTTTCTATATTGGAGTGTCTTAGGCAAACTTATGACTAGCTTACGAATTATGAAGCAATAGTTGTATTAGAATTTTGGTCAGTCATGTGAAATTAAGGGGAATCACAGATATCAGTAAGTGTCTTTTGATGTGGATATGTGCAAGATAAAGTAGTTTTCATGTGGTTAGCTACTGGTTGGGTGCGTAAGTGAGATAAGATGTTTTTTAACAGTGCTTTTGAAAGTGGAGATTGTGTTTGCAGTTCTAGAGTTTTCAGGCAGGGAGTTCCAGATTTTAGGCCCTTTTATGCGCATTGAATTTTTGTATAGATTTAGTCGGACACGGGGAATGTCAAAGAGATGTTTATGTCTGGTATTATGTCTATGGGTCCTGTCACAACTGTCAAGAAAGTTTTTTAGCTCAGGGTTAAAGTTGGAATTTATGGTTCTATAAATGTAGATAGCAGAGTAGTAAGTATGGATGTTCTGAACAGTGAGTAGGTTTAGGTCTTTGAAGGGTGGGGGTGTGTGCTGCCTAGCGTTGGATTGTGTGATAATTCTTACTGCGGCTTTTGGTTGGGTTATTAATGGCTTTAGGTGGGTAATTGCTGTTGATCCCCATGCACAAATGGTATATGTGAGGTAGGGATAGATGAGTGAATAGTATAGTGTGAGTAGGGCTGATTGTGGTACATAATACCATATCTTAGAGAGGATCCCCACAGTTTTGGACACTTTCTTTGTTATGTGTTGGATATGGGCGCTGAATTTCAGGCTGCTGTCAAGGTGAAGGCCCAGAAATTTGCCCTCGTTATGTTTAGCAATAGGTGTAGTGTTGATCTTAATGTTTAATTGTGGATCACCTGCTCTTTTGCCAAACATAATATAGAAGGTCTTATCAGTGTTGAGTGTAAGTTTATTGGCTGTCATCCATGTTGATATTTTTATTAATTCGTTGTTAACAATGGTATTAAGCGTGGCAAGATTTGTGTGGAGATGACATAGTTGTGTCGTCAGCAAAGAGTATTGGTTTCAGGTGTTGTGATACATTGGGAAGGTCATTGATGTATAAGAGGAAGAGCAGGGGACCAAGGACACTTCCCTGCGGTACTCCGGTGTCAAGTGGTCGTGTCGTGGAGGATGTCTTTAATAGTGACATACTGATACCTATTAGTGAGGTAGGATTTGAAGTATGCTAGTGCATGACCTCTTATTCCATAGTGGTCAAGTTTGTGGAGTAGGATGCCGTGGTTTACTGTGTCGAAAGCTTTCCTTAGGTCAATAAAAAGTCCTAATGGATATTCCTTATTTTCGAGTGGTGTGTAAAGCAGGTGTATCATTTTTACTATTGCATCGTTAGTGCTTTTATTTTTCCTGAAGCCAAATTGGCAGGGGTTGAGTATGCTTTGTGTCGTTATGAACGAGTATAATCTCTTGTGCCCAAGTTTCTCGAAGATTTTAGATAGCAACGGTAGATTTTATATAGGCCTATAGTTAAGTAAAAGGACACAAATGCAACTAATGTGACATTATATTGTGTTAACGTTTCGCTCTCCAGGAGCTTTCTCAAGCCGTTACAAGCGTTACATGGACACAGTGGGCTATTATATACTCTCAAAGTGAGGTGAAATACTAGTGGTGGTCGAGGTAGTAGTGATAAGTAGTAGTAGTAGTAATACAATAAGGTAGAACAATCAATATGCACATGAGTAAAAGGTGATAAAACAAATACTTGGGTAGTATAACAATAGGTTAGACAAATATTTTATGCTGGAGGTTGAAATATAGAAGGCCTGTAGGAGTGTTCCACATCTACGATGTGCTTGTGTTGAATTAGCAGGAGAGACTATGTGATGGTATGGTTAACTGTATTCAGGAGGATTCTTGCTAAGACTTCAGAGATGGTGAAGCTGCCTTTGTTTTGTTTAATTGTGTTAGAAACAGAGATAAGTGCTGATTCAAGGCATTTGCGTCTACGGAAATTAGTTTCTTTGATTACTAGTCGGGCGTCTTTGAATTTCATGAGATGATTGTTGGAATTTCGGTGTTGTACGCAGGCGTTGTTCAGGTTATCGTTTCTGCATGCATTAATGTGTTCATTGATGCGTGTTTCGAGGTTTCTTGCTGTTTCTCCTACATAATTCTGTCGCAGCCTCCACAGGGTATAGTGTAGACCCCTGCGTTGACTGGTTCATGGTGCTTGGATTTAGTCCTGGTTAGATCCTTAATAGAAGTACTGGAAGCAATGGCGACTCTAGTGTTAGCTTGTGCAAATACTTTAGAAATGTTGGATGCAACCTGGCTGTTGGGAAGAACTATAACTTTGTTTGGAGTGGTGTTGACGCGTGGAGAATTAATGATCTGAAGAGCTCTTTTCTTGCAATCTTTGATGAAAAAGGAGGGAAAATATAAATCAGTGAAGGTTTGGTGAATGTATGTACATTCCTCGTCAAGAAACTCAGGACTACAAATTCGGTAAGCTCTTAGGAAGAATCCGATGATGATGCCTCTTTTGGTCTTAGTATCTTGACTGGAATAGAAGTGTGAGATCATTTTTATTTGTAGGTTTCCGTAAACTTGAAATTTTAGGTTGTTATCTACTTTGTGGATGAGGACGTCTAGAAAGGGTAGTTTGTCATTGGACTCTTCTTCTAGTGTAAACTGATCGCCGGTTCAACTGCGTTGAGCCTAGCCTGAAGATTCCGTACATCAAAACGTTTGGGAGATATTACGAGGACGTCGTCTACGTAACGACCCAAGTGACGCTTGAGGGTATGATGTTGGCGAAGTGTTCAGCCTCTAGGTGTTCCATGTACAAGTTAGCTAAGACGGCACTGATGGGGGACCCCATTCCCATGCCGTATGTTTGTTTGTAGAGCCTGTTATTGAAAGAAAAACAGTTGAAATTAACACAGAGTTCAATAAGGTCAACAAAATCTCCGGAGGTAGAGGAAGGTTAAGGTCCTGATTGACTTTACGTCGTAGAACCTCGATGGCTTGTGTGGTAGGTACTTTAGTGAAGAGGGAAGTCACGTCCAAACTGCTTAGTTTCTTGTTTCGGATGGAGAGATTTCGGATGCGGTTGAGAAGGTCGCCTGAATGTTTAAGATGAGCGGGGCTGATGGTCCCCAGAAGGCAGGAAAGATGTTTGGCAAGAACTCCGGCTAGTTTGTGTGGTGCACTGCCTATACCTGATGTGATTGGTCTGAGAGGAATATTATGCTTATGGGTCTTGGGTAAGCCATACATGTGTGCTGGTTAAGGGTTGCTGGGTATCAAGTACAGAAGTTTCTTTCCTTCACTGGTGCGTTTCAGTATTTGTCTGGTTTTATATAGGAAATCTTTAGTGAGTGTTTCCCACTGTTGTGTGTTGATGGGTTCGTAAGTGGATTGGTCATTCAAGAGGTCCATCATTTGGTGTCGTATTCACTGGTGTTGAGTATGCTAATTCAACACAAGCACATCGTAGATGTGGAACACTCCTACAGGCCTTCTATATTTCAACCTCCAGCATAAAATATTTGTCTAACCTATTGTTATACTACCCAAGTATTTGTTTTATCACCTTTTACTCATGTGCATATTGATTGTTCTACCTTATTGTATTACTACTACTACTACTTATCACTACTACCTCGACCACCACTAGTATTTCACCTCACTTTGAGAGTATATAATAGCCCACTGTGTCCATGTAACGCTTGTAACGGCTTGAGAAAGCTCCTGGAGAGCGAAACGTTGCCACAATATAATGTCACATTAGTTGCATTTGTGTCCTTTTACTTAACATATTGTCGGTAATTCTACCAATATTATTACAGGCCTATAGTTGTTTATGTCTGTGGGGTCACCACCTTTGTGTATTGGTGTAACCCTTTAGTAAAGCTTTTGAGGTTGTTGATCATGATAAAGAATTTGATATTGTTTATTTAGATTTTAGTAAGGCTTTTGATAGAGTACCGCACCAGAGACTGTAAAAGAAAGTGGCAGCTCATGGCATTGGGGGAAAAGTGCTGTCATGGATCGAGTCATGGCTCACCAATAGGAAGCAGAGAGTGTGCATAAATGGGGTTAAATCCGAGTGGGGATCTGTAACAAGTGGTGTTCCACAGGGATCAATCTTAGGCCCGTTGTTGTTTATAATATACATCAATGACCTTGATGAGGGAATTACTAGTGATATGAGCAAATTCGCCGATAACACGAAGATAGGTAGGATAATTGATTCTAATGTAGATGTCAGGGAACTTCAGGAGGATTTAGACAAACTCAATTCCTGGTCAGAAAAGTGGCAGATGCAGTTCAATGTAGATAAATACAAGGTTCTGAAGCTCGGGAGTGTCCATAACCTAAGCACTTATAAGTTAAATAACGTAGAACTTAGCCATACAGATTGCGAAAAGGACTTGGGGGTTATGGTAAGCAGCAACCTTAAACCAAGACAGCAATGCCTAAGTGTATGTAATAAGGCAAACAGATTACTAGGATTTATATCAAGAAGTGTAAACAACAGAAGTCCAGAAGTTATATTACAGCTTTATACATCGTTAGTAAGGCCTCACCTAGATTACACAGCTCAATTCTGGTCTCCATATTACAGAATGGATATTAATTCGTTAGAAAACATTCAGCGTAGAATGACAAA